>PVJD01010527.1:0-52936 GCA_004026545.1 Mormoops blainvillei | reverse complement strand
CTTCTGTTTTTCAAACAAATTATTAAACTGTTAAAGGGAACAGAATAAAAGGAGAACATTCCTATGAGCGTTTCTTTTTATATCAATGGAGTCATACTAAGACTTTAATATAAAATATTTCGTTACCTTCCTTGTCTCTCTTCCCATGATCCAATTCTGACCTGCCACACCATATTTCTCTGTTTTCACATCTGCTTTCATTGGTTTCAACAAGGAAGGGAGCCCAGAGAGCCAAACCAATGTGAGAAAAGTGGTTTTTTCATTCCTTCTGGCCCATGGCAGAACAGAAAATATTCTCATTTCAAAAATAGCATGTTCTCAAGAGATTTCCATCTCAATTTTTAAAATTAATGGGCAATCTTAACTAGAGATGGCAAAATACACTATGGGCACTACTGGAATTAGCACCCAATTAACTAGGTGTATGTGAGGTTTTCAGCGTTCTAGTAGAGTGGTTTGTTTTATTTTTAGCAAAAGACAATATCCTGTTTCTAAGCTATAATAATACTTAACTTCCTGTGGAACAGCTTGAGGGATTTGTATACAAGAATTGGCTTTCAATAATTAAACTCATTATTAATTATGTTCATGAATCAACTCTAAGGGTACTAGTTATGGACTTAAAGCTATGGTGAAAAATATTTGGAGTAGAGCTTCATGTTCTCATATTAAAGAAGTTAATCCATTATTTCACCAGGCAATGGGAAGATAATTTTAGCCAGATCTAAAATTTGCTTTCGTTTTTATTTGGGACGCATAGTAGCCAGGTGGTATGAAAAGAGACAGATCAAAGAGGCACACATCACACACTCAACAGGAGAAAAAACATTTTTTCTCTATGAAGCTAATTTATCTGGTAACATATAATGTACACAAGAACTAACCTGAGTCATTGCAAATAGATGACAAATTGCAGATATTTCTCTGGGGTTTGTCTTCTGCAAAGAAAGCACAACCCAACCGGTTAAGCATGTCAACACTTTCACGTGCATACTACATTGTCAAGAGATTTACTAAATTTAGGCATTAAACGTGGGCCAAAAATATAAGTTGGATATAATTAGCTGGGTGAATTCCACAAAAACTAAAGGAATGAATTTCATTTCTTAGTTGGTCAGCTATGGAACTTGATTCTTTACTATTCTTCCGTATGTCAGTGTCTGATCTGCTACTCCTCCCTAAAATTTCTTGTCCCATGCCCACCCAATTAATCCCTCTTCTGTGTGATACAAACAGAACAGTATGAATACAAATTGAGCACAGAGACTTTAAATGAAATAGCTTTTACTCTTAGACTGTCCTTTCTTTCTGGGTAGGGGAGTACATGAACACTCTAATGCTGGTCTCAGCTCTTTATGCAAATGTATGTATGAAATAACATCAATGTTATGATATCATTTCACATGAGAAAAAAACTACAAAATTCAAAAAACATTTGCTGAGTGCCTACCATATTCTACAGGTTTTGTGAGGTTCTAAATAAAAGCCCTTCCCTCAATGAGCTTACAATCTAATGAGTGATACTAGCCAGTAAAAAAGTTATAGGGAGGGCAAAATGGAGTGATGTCCAGGACAACAGACCACACAGGCATACACAGGAGGCAGAGATGACTGGGAGGTGAAATAAGCCACATTAGATCAAAAAACTTCATACATGTTAACCGGAGAAACACTTTCACCAAAGGTAAAATGGGAAGTACATCTCTGATTTGAAAAGAGTTTAAGGTTTACTAATCTAAGAATCTTTCCTTCATTAATTTCATCCTTTTGGTGGAGTATATGAAAACTGTAGTAAATGTGAGGGGCAAATGCTGACAGTTTACTAAGCAGGCTGACAAGGGGAAAAGGTTATTTTATATTAAGGATTTTTTTTTGTATCCTTGTTAAGTCTGATTGAAATTATGTACACAATGCCTGATTGCTATTTTATTTCCATTGCATTTTATGAGTGCTTAATTCTTTCCTAAGAGAACTAGTTTGGATACAAACTAAAATTATAATTTGAATTAGTGTGTATGATATGGTTTCTGCAGAATGATTTAGTTGACTTGTGGTGTGTAGGCATCACAGTTCAGCTAAATTTTGATTTTGTGAGCAAACTGAATTTAGATGCCAAAAGTTACCTGACAAGTAGATTTCTATATTGTTTTACAGCACTGTTACCCATATCAAAAGAGAAAGATTTTATTTTAAATATACTTGCTTATGGATATAACTCACTAGAAATATATGATATGCAATTATACAATATATAGATAGTGGGTAGTAATGCTTTAAATATTTCTTACAACTATCAGTCTGTTGCTTACTAAGTTTTTCATTCTATCATATCTCATCTTTTTCTAAATTTTCATGGCACCTTCATTTCCAGTGATGTGTCTTTTGCTGCTTATTCATACTGAGAATTTTCTTAACTATTGCTAGGGCTGTTATCTGTAATTTCCCCCAAGTACATGGCCATAGGTTGTCCTTTAAATCATGAGTGAGAAAACTTTGTCTCTACAGGGTCAAAAAGTAAATATTTTAGGCTTTCTGTGCCATAAATCCTTGTCACAACTACTCAACTCTACCATTCATTGTAATGGAAAAGTAGTCTTAGATAACATGTAAAAAAAAAAAAAAGCATGGTACTTTTCCAGTAAGACTTTATTAAACAAAAAAAAAAGTGGATTTGGCCCATAGGCCATAGTTTGTCAACCTCTGCTTTAAATCAGCCTGAAACCTTTGTTAAGCATATCATGTATCCCTAGTCTTTCTAGGTACCTAAAAGCATATTCCCCCCTTTTTTATTTTGAGAAGAGATTGAGGTTCACTTCTTTAAGAACCTTTCGTTCATAAACTGCATTCCATTGATAATCGTTAGCCCTTCTATCTCCCAGTGCTTCTTAACCATGTCAGAAACACTTGTGTAATCATTGACTTTATCTACATACAACATGTTCATATTAATTATCTGTTTGTTTGCCTTGTCTCTTCCCACAGACTAGAAGATTCTTGAGGAAGGGCACTGTGTCTAATCATTGCTATTATAGCCCCAAACACTTAGTACAACAGTCAGGTACCCGGTGCATAAACATCTATTCATTAAGAGCAGATTTCAGTTTTTAAAGGTAGGAAAAAAAAGAAAGAAAACATTAACATCAGCCATTTGTTTAATTTTATTTTAGTTATAAAAAAGAAAGTCTTGATGTCAGTGTCATATCTGATGCATTGATGGTTTTTACTACAGTGATTTTAGTTTTTTCTGTAAAGAAGCAATTTAAACATCAGAGCAGAATTGTTGCTTGTTTTTAAAAAACAATTTGCCATGAATATCATTTTAGTGAAGTGCTAAGAAAACCATACTGTTGATACCTTTAAGACATTATTGGTCATCTCATCAGAATGAATGGTAATCATATATACAGATCATAGAGCATTGGCACAGGGTGGGTCTGGGATTTAGATTCCCATGTTTACCCAGTTAGTCACACCCATTACACACCCCACTGCATGTGTAATTCTACTGCAGTCTCCATGCTCTGCTGTTGCTAGACAAATTAATGAGGACTTACACTTCAGATATGTAGAACTGAGTCACTATCAGGACCTTTAGGTGATAGATTGTAAAGATCAGGTGATTCAGAATAAAAATTAATGGAAACAGTAAACACAGCATCTAAAATATTCCTACTGTACTTTACAATCAACAAAGTGTCCTGCTGTTTTCTCTAGGAGTTAATACAATACTATTCCCATTGTATTGATAGATAAAATTATTCTCAGAGAGGTTGAAACTGTCCAACTACAGTCATACCATAAGCCCTCAGCAGAACCAGGAGAGAACTGTTGTTACTTCAATGACTCACAGGTGAATATTAACACATTCTGAAGAAGCAAACTTTAGAAATAATCTTCCCAAAGCATTTTGGGGACAGAGCCTAAGGTTAATTTCCCAGGCGATGGGGAACCAGGTTCAGAAATC
The DNA here is from genome assembly GCA_004026545.1 of Mormoops blainvillei. Taxonomy (NCBI): domain Eukaryota; kingdom Metazoa; phylum Chordata; class Mammalia; order Chiroptera; family Mormoopidae; genus Mormoops; species Mormoops blainvillei. The sequence continues at coordinate 48,972 of PVJD01010527.1, read as the reverse complement.
CTGGCTGTAAGGATGGCCAATTAGAAGGGGCTGTGTTCAGGGCACAGATTTACAAAGAAACTCTGTCTCCTAGGTTGAGTGGCAAATTCTGAAGAAAACACAAAACTCAGATCTTGGAGAAGCACTTAAGAATGATGACATTATGCTGACAGTTTCAGAAACCTCATCTGTGTATGTTATTAATGAGTTTCTGTTTCAATGTGACTGACCCATGAGCAATGATTGGTGGCAATTATAGAGGCTGATAGAATTTTGTATTATCATGAAGAATCCTTTAAATACATTATTTTGTTTGCGCTCATACTTTCCTTTCCAAAGCAAACAAGATGCAACTGTAAAATAAGCTTCTGGTTCTAGTAACAAAAGTACTTTGTGGGAAAACTTTCAACCTCACTAATAATAAAAAATGTAAAATATAACCAAAGAAGTTGGGAGAAAATTTTAATAATATATGATATAGACTCAGCTCTCAGCAAAGGTACAGTGACACAGACATTCTTAGCCACTACTGGCAGGAATGTTGCTGGGTACAACCTTGTTAGAAAGTGATTGGGCTATAGGTATCAAGAGCTTTAAAATATAATTATGCTGACTCATTAAATCTAACCGTTGGAATGCATCCTATGGAAATCAGGGACAAATGCAAAGATGTTGGCGCAAGGATATTTATTGCAAAAATTTCTATTCTAAAAGTATAAACAATTCTAATGGTCAGCATATGATACACAATGATTTATCAAGTCATTAACAAGTAAGGGACGCTAGAAAATACTTGTAACTTAATATGAAGTCAAAAGTGCAAGATTTAATAATCTAGGTAAAGTATGACAGTGTATATGTACAAATGATACTGAATGGAAATATACTAAATTATTAACAGTAAAAGTCTTAGGAAAGTAACACTAAAGATGAATTATATTTTCTTTGTATTTTTTTCTATTCTCCATTTTCATGAGCTAAGCTATATTACTATCACACTAAAAAATATTTTTTTAAATGGAGTGCTATGGCCATAGCAGTTTGGAAGATCTGGGGTATGGTGACACCAGTTCAATGTCAAAAGTAAAATGAGTACTAAATCAACAGTTGAAAGCACAGGAAGTGGGCAAGGAAATAACCTTTACTAATCCAAAAGACCACACAAGTCAGAAACTCAAGAAGACACAGAAGACAGCTATTATATTTAGAAATAACTTGGTATTACCTGTGTTGGTTAAAGTAGATAACGTGGTTGAAGTAGTATCTGAAATAAAATAATAAAAATTAGTCTCAATATTGGCATGATTAATGAACACATGCATCTTCCTAGGTTCCTCAAACATTTCACTTTTCCCAAAATCCTAGAGAAGTTAGAGTTTTGCAAAAGCCAAGAGACACTACCAAATGTATTTGCTGCCCCTCATCACACTATCCATTTTCCAATCCCCAGAGATAATTCCTGAGCAAGTATTCATTCATTCAAAATGTGTTTCCTAAATACAAGTTATATGTCTAAAACATAGCAACGCTCCTGTAATTATTAGATTTATATTAACTCATTTATGTAGTTTTGTAGTTTAATATTTTATCGCCTTTTTTCTCTATTATAATAAAATTCCCTAAGGGTTATGATATTTTCACAGTTAATACTAACTTTAATAGATAGTCCCATGGATGATTTATACGTTTTTACTTAATGTAGTTTACCCTTATGAAAATCATTCTAGTTTAAATTTGGAATTCTTATACATTATATTCAACTAACTTCTAGAAAATCTTATTTTCATCTGGTTTCACTTACTATCCAATTTAAAATCTATTCTATTGGTATTTCTTTTAACAAAAAGCATTTGAGAATTTATTATTCTGGATGAATCTTTAGGGGGAAAAAAGCATGTATTACATTATCACAGTTTTAACCACATAAAATGGGATTCAAAAACTACTGCCAAAACTATTTTGAATATGTTCTTTCACTGTAAAAATTGCACATCAAAATGATAATGTCTGGCCCTTCCCATTGGACCAAAATTGAATTTAAACCAGTTTTGATCAGTGTGAGCTGCATCTCTGATTATTTTGCTCCTTAACCGCCAACCACATGGCGAGATCTTATTTTAACTAAGGGATTGTGAAAAGTGCTGGATTTTGACTGCAATAAGATGGAAGACTGTCTGCCCACAAAGGGGAGGGAACAGAATGTGTTGCCCTGTCCACCTCCCGCAAATATAACCCAGTTCTTTGCCCTTTTTGCCATCATAATGTAGCCAGTTTTCTTTTTATTTCATATTATTTTAAAGGTAATAAAATCATCCGTAAAAAGACTGTCTTTGAACACTCTGTGCCTCCAAAGGCATGCTGAATCATACTGAAGTCACTGGATGTGCTTTTCACATTTAAGCAATCTGTCATATAAAATGTGTTGGCATTGTGTTGGTGAGCAAGTGAAATAGGGCACTCAAAATATGATTAACACTTCCTTTACAGAACAGTTAGAGCAATGGAGAGCTGTCGTCCCTCTATGATAATAAGAATTTTATTATTTAACCAGAAAGTTAAAGTTGCTTTCCAGGGCTGAGAGTCTTAGGGATTTTGCAGGTTTTTCTTTGTGGTTTTTTGTATATGGAAACCTTCAACACCATCCATTATACTTATATTCATATTAAGGGTTATCAATTTTCATTTGCTTCAGAAAAATTCTTACCATTTAGGCTGGTAGTTTCAACCTCTTTTGTTCCGAGGAAAAAAAACAATACAAAGGTATAATTAAACAAAAAACTTAACAAATTGGATTAAATCAAGATTTAAATTTTTTCAAAATCTTGCCTGGAGTACCATTAGGGTAGGGGACAAAACCAACAAGAGAGTCAGCTGCAGGAGAAAAAAAACCCACAAATTTTTCAAATTAATATTTTGAAACATTATTGTATTTTAAGAAATTAGAACTTTTGAGATATAATCATGAAAAGAAGTGGAAAACATTCTATGAGACCAATATGTAATTAAACCTGCAAGGCCTATAATCAACTAGTATACATTTAATTGGAGAATTGTAGGGAAAGAACCCAACTGTCTCACTTTAGAGATGAAGAACCCAAGACTCATTATCACAAAGCCTTCTCCTACTTATGGAATATTATGGAAATAAGTTTAAGAACAACAACAAAATATGAGGCATACTGCTTTCAAAACTTTTTCAGCCAGAGTTATAGAAAGCATTTCATACTTTAAATATTTTGTCAAACTACAATCATGAAACATATTGGCACATTGGCTTCATTCAGTTATAATGATGCCTGGCAGTTCTTCCCATAGTGAATTTAGGATTTAAAATAAAACATTGCTATCACTCAATATTGTACTACCTAACACAATTTCCTAGTAAGTTATTTTAAAGTTATAAATTTACTGTGGAATAACTGCGCTTATACTAAAGGATCAGTCTGCTGCACACATTTTATATGTTTAAATATTAAAAAGATCTAATGGCTTGACCTCTACATACACACAAGAAAAGTAAATACAAATATTTTAGAACTTAAGCTTTGCAGTGGGGAGCCTGATATTCAGCCTATAAGGACAACATTTGGGTGTGTCAAGTCGCTTGGCCATCTGTCTGTTTTAGACTGCTCATGCCTTGACTGAAATACACACACCCTGTCTGTCCTACATTATTCATTCTGTATTTTGTCATTTACTACAATTTTAATTACCTAGACCATTGCTTCAGAAGTAAGTTCTTGAGCAGTAAGATTCAATGTGTGGATATAGAATCCTTTGCTTCTGTGACAATATAAAATACTTGGCCAAATCTGGTTTTTAACTAATGACTATCAATTTTTCTAGATGTCAGTGATTGATGAAGCCATCCAAAGAAGAGGCCTGTGGGCACAGCTGTCTCTGATGTGCACTAGCTCTTACCTTCCACTTAGCGCAGCTCTCCCCCAGGTACCCAGAACCCAGGCTGTGACTGGAATCAGTATGTACCTCCAAAGCCCCATATTCCATTCCATGCAAACAAGATTTTGCAAAGATATCACTATGATTAAGTCTGATGAGGGCTGTTGTACCAGAAGAAAAATACAGTGGTTCATTTTACCCTAAAAGCTTCACAATGAGGGGGCAAAATAGTAAAGAGAGCTTGGGGGTTTGGAGACTTGCAGTCCTGGGTATGAATCTTTGCCCCATTTCTTAATAACCCAGAATAATGATAGTTATTACTTACTGAGGGTTTAGTCTGTGCCAGGCACATATGTTATTTCATTTCATCTTCACAATTATCCCATGAAACAGGTACTGTTATTCTCCCCAATTTACAGGTGAGAAAACTGAGGCACAGAAAGGTGAAAAAACTTGCTCAAAGTCATACAACTAGCAATGGGGGTAGGAAGGTGGCAGCTCAATTCAAACTTAAGTAGTCTGGCCTCAGAGAATGTGTGAACATGAACAAGTTTTATCCTCTCTGACCCTCAGTTTTTCATCTCTAACATGAATATAATGATTCCTGTGCTGCAAGATTAGAAGCAAAATGGGATGTCTGAAGACTCCCAGGCATGTAGTATGTGCATAAGAAGTAATAGCTATTATTTTTATTTTGTTTAAATTAATTAATAACAGTAGAAGCTCATTTTCACACAACTAAAAATAAAGTGTGAGTTGACTCCTTACCACAAAATATTATTCTGTAATATATGGTATACCAGAAAGAACACAGAAGTAGGAGTCAGAGAAGACACCTCTGTGTGGTGTGTGGCAAGTACTATGTGACCTTGAATGAGTTACTCAGCTGCTCCAGGCTTCATGTCATCAACTAAGGGATGGGGCTGGACCACTTTATCCCTGAGATCCCATTCCAGCTAGTAGTCTTGAATGCACGTTCTGTTCCTGGTCTCTGCCAAGATGGGTCTTGGTTATAAATTTCTCTTTAATTTATTTGTCTTCCCATTCTTATGAGTGCTAAGCCCTTAGAAGCCTTTTGAAAAATATTCATTCAGTGCAGCTACTGAGGAAATTTAAGAGGATATCTCATCCCTCGAATATAAGAACATTCATCATGTTTATATTCTTGATGCTCTTCAGGAGACTTGTGAACTAGAATACTAAAAATAACATTGAAAAACTTAAGCAGTTATCATAATGAAAACCCACAATTTATTCCCCAGCTTTGTCCAGCAATGTGTGGGAACAATATATGCCTGTCTGCTTGTGTTTGCTACTGACTTTTCAGGTGTAGGTTTAATGAAAAAATTAATGTAATTAAGCTTCATGGAAAAAACCAATTTTACTGTGTCTGACTACATGCCATACTGCATGGAGAACTTTTAGAATATTTTCCTGACATTCTCCAAAGTCATGACATAACAGTCTTACCAGATGGTGGTAACAAACTGGAATTATCAGCATTCCCTGTCAAGGAAAAAGGTGACTTAAAATTAGCGTAGTTTCTGCATACATTTGTAGGAGAGTAACATCTTTAATGGCAGTGAATGTAAAATGAATTCTAAATAGCTACCAAAAGAGGGCAGTATGTTAATTTGCTATTATTTGCAATAGCCTAATGAGTACTTTTCAATTCTCTACGCAGACATCTCTGGTGAAGCAATCTTCCAATTTAACTGTTGACGATGCTCTATATATTTTGTTGTATAATGGTTTAGTACATTTTAAACTAAAAGTGATGGCTAAGAACTTTAGTTATTGACTAACATTCATTACAATTTGTAAAAGTAAATGTATACATTTGCATAAATTAAACTTCCATTAACTGTGCTTCTTTTTATACCTATTAGCACAGGCTTTATACCTATTAAGCCACTTCTTTCTTATGTGTTAAACTAGATCAGATGCCTCTGTGTGTATAAACTATAAGAACTGCTGTATTCCTTAAAAGAAAAGTAATTCTATTTTTTTCTCTATGAAAAATAATACACACTTATTGGAGAAACTTCAGAAATTACAGATAAACAAAAAGAAGAAAGTTAAAATTGCCTATAATTTCATCACCCAGAGATAAATGACATTAACATTTTGACATATATTCTTTTCTCTGTCTTTCTATGTGTATATGTATATCTACATATATACTGTTGATCCTAGAACAAAGCAGGGATTGGGAGCAACAACCCCTTGTGCAATTGAAAATCCATGTATAATTTTTGACTCCCAGAAAACTTAACTACTAATAGCCTACTGTTGACCAGAAGAAGCCTGACCAATAACATAACCAATTGATTAACATATATTTTGTTTGTTATATGTGTTATACACTGTATTCTTATATAATGTAAAGTAAACTAGAGAAAATATTATTAAGACAATTACAAGGAAAGTACATTTACAGTTTCTATTGAAAAAAAAACATAACTGGACCTGTACAATTCAAACCCATTTTGTTCAATATGCATTTATATGTATGATATAAGGACCATATCACATAAACTCTTTATAACCTGATTTTTCTCCATGTATCCAGAGTAGTTAGTGACTTGATGGCCTCATTTAACTGGAATTGCCTCTTCTTAGTCTCTGCCCTTCAATATATCCATCATTCTACTTTGATATTCCACCAATCAAAGAGTCTGTTAACAGGAGTTTAATTTTTAAAATACTCTTGGGAGACAGCTGGTTCTTTCAAAAGATAAACAAGATTTATAAACCTTTAAACAGACTCTTCAAGAAAAAAGGGGAGGACTCAAATAAGTAAAATCAGAAATAAAAGAGGAGAAATAAAAACTTAAACCACAGAAACACAAATGATTATAAGAAAATATTACAAACAGCTATATGCCAACAAATTAGACAACCTGCAAGAGATGGATAAATTCCTAGAAACATAGAATCTCCTAAAACTGAATCAAGAAGAGACAGAAAATCTGAACAGACAAATCACAAGTAATGAAATTGAAGCAGTAATTAAAAAAAACTTCCAACAAACCAAAGTCCTGTACAGGATGGCTTCAGAGGTGAATTTACCAAACATTCAAAGACCTAACACCTCTCCTTCTTAAACTATTCCAAAAAACTTAAGAGTAGGGAAGACTTTCAAGCTCGTTTTAGGAGGCCAGTGTTATCCTAATACCAAAACTGGACAAGGACACTACAAAGAAAGAAAATTATAGGCCAATATCCCTGATGAACATAAATGCCAAAATCCTCAACAAAATATTAGCAAACCAAATCCAGCAATGCATTAAAAAGATCATACACCATGATCAAGTGAGACTTATTCCTGTGATGCAAGTTTGGTACAATATCTGCAAATCAGTTAATGTGATATACCATGTAAACAAAATGAAGAATAAAAATAATATGATCATATCTATAGATGTATAAAAAGCATTAGACAAAATTCAGCAATCATTTATGATAAAAACTCTCAGCAAGGACGAATAGAAGGAACAACATATCTCAACACAATAAAGGCCATATATGACAAACCCACAGCGAACCTCATACTCAATGGGGAAAAACTAAAAGCATTTCTCTTAAGATCAGGATCAAGACAGGATGTTCACTTTCACTATTCTTATTCAACATAGTACTAGAAGTCCTAGCCATAGCAATCAGACAAGAAGAAGCAATAAAGGGCATCGAAACTGGAAAGTAAGAAGAAAAACTGTCATTATATTTACAGATCACATGGTACTGTATATGAAGAACTCTAAAGAGTCCACCAAAAAAAAAACACCCCTACTTGAACTAATCAATAAATTCAGTAAAGTAGCAGGATACAAAATAAATACCCAGAAATAGATTGCATTTTTATACACCAATAACAGAAAGGGAAGCTAAGAAAACAATCCCATTTACAATTACATAAAAAAAATAGAAATAAAATACCTAGGAATAAATTTAACCAAGGAGGTAAAAGAAAATTACTATACTTGGAAAATTATAAGACACTGAAGAAAGAAGCTGAAAATACAAATTAATGGAAGCATATACCGTGCTCATGGACAGGAAAAATTAACATTTTTAAATGTTGGTACTACTCAAAGCAATCTATAGATTCAATGCAATTCCTATCAAAATACCAATGGTGTATTTCAAAGAACTAGAACAAATAATCCAAAAAATTTATATGAAACCGCAAAAGACCCCAAATAGCCTCAGCAATCTTGAGAAAGAACAAAGTTGGAGAAATCATGCTACCTGGTATCAAACTACAGTACAAGGCCATAGTAATCAAAACAGCATGGTACTGGCATAAAAAGAGACACATAGATCAATGGAATATAATAGAAGACCCAGAAATAAACCCACACCTACATGGTCAATTAACATTTGACAAATGAGACAAGAATGTACAACAGGGTAAAAACAATCTATTCAATAAATGGTGTTGGGAAAATTGGACAGATATATGCAAAAAATGAAGCTAGACAAGCTTCTTACACCACATACAAGAATAAACCAAAAATGTATTAAAGACTTAAATGTAGGACTTGAAACATTAAAATTCCTAGAAGAAAATGTAGGCAGTAAAATCTTGGACATTTCCCATAGTAATATTTTTCTGATATATCTCACCAATCAGGGGAAACAAAAGAAGAAAATAAATGGGACAACATCAAATTAAAAAGTTTTTGCATAGCAAAAGAAACCATCAACAAAATGAAAAGACAACCCACTGAATGGGAGCACATATTACCAATGATATATATGATAAGGGGTTAATATCCAAAATTTATGAAGAACTCATACATACTACTCAACACCAAAAACCAAACAATCCAATTAAAAAATGGGCAGAGGATCTCAATAGACACTTCTCTAAAGAGAACCTACAGATGGCCAATAGACATATGAAAAGATGCTCAATGTCACTAATCACCAGAGAAGTGCAACTTAAAACCACCATGAGATATCACCTCACACCTGTCAGAATGGCTGTCATCAATAAATCAACAAACAAGTGTTGGTGAGGTTGTGGAGAAAGGGGAACCCTATTGCACCATTGGTGCAAATGCAGATTGGTGCAGCCACTGTGGAAAGCAGTGTGAAATTTCCTCAAAAAATTAAAAATAGAACTGCCTTAGGACACAGCGATTCCACTTTTGGGTATATATCCAAAGAAACACAAAACATTAATTTGAAAAAATATAGCACCCCTATGTTCACTGCAGCGTTATTTATAATATCCAAGATATGGAATTAACCCAGGTGCCCATCAATAGACAAGTGGATGAAAACCCTGTGGTACATATATACAATGGAATATTACTTGGCAATAAAAAAGAATGAAATCTTACCATTTGCAACAGCATGGATAGACCTGGAGGGTATTATGGTCAGTGAAATAAGTCAGAGAAAGACAAATACCATATGATTTCACTTATATGTGGAATCTAAAAAAGAATATAAATGAACAAACAAAGCAGAAACAGACTCAGATACAGAAAACAGACTGATGGTTGCCAGAGGGAAGGTAGGTTGGGGGACTGGGCAAGAATGGTGAAGGGATTGAAAAGTACCCGATTGGTAGTTACAAAATAGTCATGGGGATATAGAGTACAGCATAGGAACTATAGTTGATAATATTGTAATAACTATGTATGGTGCCAGGTGGGTACTGGAATTATCAGCGGAAACACTTCACTATGCTGTACACCTGAAACTAATATAAAATAATATTGAATGTAAAATGTAATTGAAAATTAATTTAAAGAAAAAACATAGTTATTCTCATATAATACCAAAAATTGTTTCACTGATTATTTAATGGAAAAACTGAAGATTGCTAGTAGAATAACAGGATACTGGTCAGTCTTTTTATGTCCTCTGCTGGCTAAAGTCCATGTTCAGAGCTGATAAAAGCTTGATATTGAATTACCTGGCAAAAGTATCACTTTCTCTACATTATAAAACTCTCTAGAGATAGCTTTGTTTTATAAGGTATATAATAACTACTTGCTTTATGGTCTTTAGTCTCAGCTGTAAGTAAAAAGATAACCCATCTCCATTTAGAGATAATCATGTACTTCACACATATATTCCCACCGACAGTGACTGACCTTAATTTAATGCTGTCACAATTAAGGACTTTTACATGTTTCAGTTGAAAGGGCAAAGATTGTCTTAGGAATCAAATGGTTTTGTGTGCAGTCTATATAGCTTTTGTTATATAAGTATATGAGTAATGTAAATGCTCAGAGCCTCAATTAAAAGGTTTCCTATGTATAAACTAGTGAAATAATACATATAGCACAAGGCTGTTGTGAGATATAATATTTTTATAAAGGGTGTGGCATATAATAAACAATTAATGCTTAATGGCTATGATAAAAAATCAAATACTCTTGGGAGCACTAAGGGGGAAATCAGTCATTCACACTTTAGTATGAATTAATTCCAATTGGCTGAATTCTTCTGATCATATAGTAAAGGCCTACCATACTGAGCCATGTTGAAAAGTATTGGGAAGAATCAGCATCCAATATTGGCTGTTTTGAGAATGACACTGTCAGTGTATGCAGGTGAGGTGGAGTGGGGAAGGAATGTGGCACAGGCAGAGAGTAGCATGAAGGCATCGATGAAGAGTTGAGTAACAGAGAAGAGGGATGGAGAGTGATGTTGAAGGGCAACAAAGGCTGAGAGTGGCTGCCATAGGCACCAATGGTTTCAACCTTCTCCACTGCTAAATCCTTTGAACAGAGCTGCATACCCACAGGGAAGGGGGTTGATTTGGGTTTCACCTCTTTCTTAGCTCTTAGAGGAAATGGACCGATCAAGCGTGATAGGAGAGCCAGAGAAGAGAAGGATGCTTTCTGGAAAACCAACAAAACTGGTTGGCCATCTCTGGGTAGACAGGTTGGGCAGGCATGAGCTCACAATCAAGAGGTAAAACCTGATGAAAATGTAGCTCAAGGGGCTAGACCAGCCCACCCCACAGGCAGAACTGACCTCTCCCTCATGGAACCTACAGGGATCCCAGCAGTAATATACAGTGATGAAGGAAGAGATCTGGTAAATAGAGATTTTAAAACTGTTTTTGCCTACTTTTTTCTTTTGGCACTTTTTTCCCTTCTTCTAGGAGCCTGATTGCTCAGTGACTAACATTTTATTCACTTCTTCTGCCTCTTATTATGATGTTCCACATCACTCTTCCTGGTCTAGCATAGAGATGTCCCCATAGGCCTTACATTTTCCTGAGTATCAGCTTCTGTTTCTCTTGGGCTGTCTCCTAACTCACTTCCCATTTGTTACAACCAAAGAGGTGGTCGTCATTTCCAGTGAGTCATATATTTGAGCTAAATGCCACTCTTAGGAGACAAAACATTTCCATTGTTAAAAAGATTCATAAACAAAGAAAGGAAAAACAGTTCAATTTTTCAGATTTTCCTTTGGAAACCAACAAAGAGCAAATTTTAAAGCATTATTCATTCATTGAAGTCTCAATTTAAGTCAATAAACAAAACTATTGTGATGTGTCTATAAAATTTACTCAGTATGACTCCCTAGTGATTATTTAAAAGAAGGTCCATATATTCCAATTATGATGAGCAGGAGTTTGGCATGCATAAACTTAGAATAGAATCCAAACAGAGGAACTGGAAACTCAAGAAACTGGCTCCCCAGACAGAGTCCCTAAGTTTCTTCCCTGACACTTGGTTTCAAAGTTATTGCCACTACCTCCCAAACTCCAATACCACATGGCCAAGTATGGTCTGACCACTGCCAGGTGAATGCCATACTGTCATTGCCTCTTCAACTAAATGTATCTAAGAACTTAATCTCTTATCACCCCTCATCATTTTAATACCTAATCAGTTTTTGAATTTGACAGTATAGCTGGTAACACCAGCCAAATTATTTAAACTGGAAATTTCAGTGTAGTATTAGCTTCCTATTGCTGCTTTAACAAATTACCATGAACTTAGTGGTTTGGGACAACAGAAAATTGTTGTTAGAGTTCTGTAAATTAGAAGTCCACTAAATGTTTCATCAGACTAAAATCAAGGTGTCAACAGGTTGTATTCCTTTCTGGAGGTTGTAATGGAAAATCTGGGTTTTTTGGGGGGGGAGGGGTTGACAGAATTCATTACCTGTGGTTGTAGGACCGAGGTCTTCATTTTCTCTCTAGCTGTAAATTGAGAACTGCTCCTAAATTCTAGAAGCCACCCATATTTCTTGGCTAACTCCCCATTCCTCCATCATCAAAGCTAGCAACTGTGAGATGGTGTGGTGAGTCCTCCTTATATGGCAACCCTCTGACTCACTCTTCTGCTTTCATCTTCCATCTTAAGAACTCTTGTGATTATGTTGGGCCCACCCAGGGTAATCCATGATAATCTTTCCATCTCCTGGTCCTTTAACTTTAAACACATCTGCAAAGTCCCTTTTGCCATGTAAGATAACATATTTACAGTTTTCAGGCATTGGGAATTATACACATGGATGTGAAATACCAGGCACTTCACAAGTATTAGCTCATTTGGTCCTCATAACAACCATATGAAGCAAGTTGCCCTAATTTTACAGGTAGGGGTGGAACTGAGGCACAGGGAGGTCAAGTAATCTTCCCAGGATTACTAGTAAAAGGACAGAACTAGGATTTAAGCAAAGGCACTCCAGCCCTGCACTGCACTGGGCTACTTCTTATCTTGAGCTGTGGCCTAAAAAGTCAAGAAGCCACCGACCTACTGGCTGTCCACTCCTGCACTTCCTTCCCTACCCCCTGCCCTTCATAGATGCCAGTTCTAGCATCGGATGTGAAGACAACAGCTTTACAGAGACTGCTTAACCAGCTTCCAGGGTTGTATAAGATCAAGTCCCTTTGACAAATTCCTGTGTATGTGTGGGTATTCCTAGTGGTTCTCCTGTAATTGAAACCTGACTTATACAGTATCAAATAGAAAAGTTCTGAAGTAATGAGAACAAATAGCCTATAGCTGCACTGTTTAATACAGCAGCTACTAGCCACATGTGGCTATTTTAATTTAAATTCACTAAAGTTAAATAAAATTTAAAATTCCGTTCCTCAGTCATCTTTCAAGTGCTCAATAGCTACATGTGGTTGGTGGCTACTATGTTGGGAAGTATAGATATCTAGCACTTCCCTTATTGCAAAAATTTATATCAGACAGTGATGGTCTTTAGTGATAATGGCTGGTGTTTCCTGAATGTTTGCAATGTCTCAGATGTATTACAAGCATCTATTTTACATGCATTAACTCATTTAATCTGCATATAACTATGAGAGATAAGGAAACTGAAGCACAATGACCTTTTTATAGGCAGAGTTACATGCCATACTGTGAAAGTACCATAAACATTAAAGACATTAATTTATCCCACTTAATAATAAATCCAAAAGCAGACTTCCAGCCAAGATGGAGGCATAGGTAGATACACTTTGCCTCCTCACACAACCAAAAGGACAACAACAAATTTAAAAACAAAAAACAACCAGAACTGCCAGAAAATCTAACTGTAAGGAAGTCCAACAACCAAGGAATTAAAGAAGAAACATTCATCCAGGCTGGTAGGAGGGGCAGAGATGGAGATGGGAAGCCTGTGCAGAAGGGGACGTGGCAAGGTGGAGGCTGGAGGACAGGGCGGGCAAGACCGCAGCTGGTGGTCCCACATCTGTGTGCAGTTAAACCAGGAGGAACAACAGGGGAGCAAGACAGACTGCGCAAGCCAGGGTTCCAGCATGGGAAAAGAAAGCCTCAAAACCTCTAGCTGTAAAAATCTGTGGGGGTTGCAGCAGTGGGATAAACTCTCAGCCTCACAGGAGAGTTCATTGGAGAGACCCTCAGGGTCCTAGAATGTACACAAACCCACCCACCCAGGAACCAGCACCAAAAAGGCCCAATTTGCTTGTGGGTAGCAGGGAAGTGACTGAAAGCCTCCGGAAGCTGACTAAGTGGCATCGTTCCCTCTCAGACCCCTCCCCCACACACAGTGCCACAAAGTAGCATGTGGGTTGCCCCACTCTGGCAAATACCTAGGGCTCTACCCCTTACAACATAACAGGCACACCAGACAAAAAAAAAAAAGGCACAAACTGAAGAACAGATTAAAGCTCCAAAAATGGAACTAAGCAATGAAGAGACAGCCAGGCTATCAGATGCAGAGTTCAAAACACTGGTAATCTGGATGTTCACAGAAATGGTTGAGTATGGTTGCAAAATAGAGAAGAAGTGAAGGCTATGCAAAATGAAATAAAGAAAAATACACAGGGAACCAACAGTGAAGGGAAGAAAACCGGGACTCAAATCAATGATTTGGGACAGAAGGAAGAAATAAACATTCAACCAGAACAGAATGAAGAAACAAGGATTCAAAAAAAATGAGGAGAGGCTGAGGAACCTCTGGGACAACTTTAAACATTCCAACATCTGGATCATAGGGGTGCCAGAAGAAGAGGAAGAGCAAGACATTGAAAACTTATTTGAACAAATAATGCAGGAGAACTTCCCCAATCTGGCAAAGGAAATAGGCTTCCAAGAAGTCCAGGAAGCTCAGAGAGTCCCCAAGAAGTTGGACCCAAGGAAGCACACACCAAGGCACATCATCATTACATTACCCAAGATGAAACATAAGGAGAGGATCTTAAAAGCAGCAAGAGAAAAGGAGACAGTTACCTACAAAGGGGCTCCCCTAAGACTATCAGCTTTCTGAAAAGAAAACTTACAGGTAAGAAGGGACTTGAAAGAAGTTTTCAAAGTCATGAAAGGCAAGAGCCTACATCCAAGATTACTCTGTCCAGCAAAGCTATCATTTAGAATGGAAGGGCAGATAAAGTGCTTGCCAGATAAAGTAAAGTTAAAGGAGTTCGTCATCACCAAACCCTTATTATATGAAATGTTAAAGAGACTTATATAAGAAAAAGAAGATGATCGAAAATATGAACAGTAAAAAGACAACAAACTCACAACTTTCAACAACTGAACCTAGAAAAATAAAAACAAAAACAAACTAAGCAAACAACTAGAACAGGAACAGAATCTCACAGAAATGGAGATCACACGGAGGGTTATCAGTGGGGACGGGGAGGGTGGAGAATGCGGAAAAGGTACAGGGAATAAGAAGCATAAATGGCAGGCACAAAATAGACAGGCGGAGGTTAAGAATAGTATAGGAAATGGAGAAGCCAAAGAACTTATATGTATGAGCCATGGACATGAACTCCTATACTTTCTTAACATCCTCCTACCTATTCTGTTACTACCAGTTTGGACTTCTTAATCCTTGCACCTTTTCCCCATTCTTCCCCTCCCCTCTCCCAACTGGCAGCCATTCAAATGATTTCCATTTCTATGATTCTGTTTCTGTTCTGCTTTTTGGCTTAGTTTGTAGTTTTAGACTCGGTTGTGAATTTATTGCCATTTTAATGTTCATCATTTTGACCCTTTTCTTTAATAAGTCCTGTTAACATTACATATAATAATGGCTTGGTGATGATGAACTCCTTTAGCTTTACCTTGTCTGGGAAGCACTTTATCTGCCAGTTGATTCTAAACGATAGCTTTGCTGGATAGAGTAATCTAGGTTGTAGGTCCTTGCTTTTTATCAGTTTGAATACTTCCTTCCAGCCCCTTCTTGCCTGCAAAGTTTCTTTTGAGAAATCAGCTGACAGTCTTATGGGAACTCCTTTGTAACTCTCTGCTTTTATCTTGCTGACGTTAAGATTCTATCTTTATCCTTAACCTTGGGCATTTTAATTATGATGTGTCTTGGTGTGGTCCACTTTCTGTCCAACTTGTTTAGGACTCTTGTGCTTCCTGGACTTATATGTCTATTTCCTTTACCAAATTAGGGAAATTTTCTTTCATTATTTTTTCAAATACGTTTTCCATTTCTTGCTCTTTTTTCCCCTCCTTTGGGCACCCCTTTGATTCGGATGTTGGTACATTTGAAGTTGTCCCAGAGGCTCCTTATCCTATCCTTGTTTTTGTAGATTCTTTTTTTCTTGTTGTTGTTCTGATTGGTTGTTTCTTTTTTTCCTTATATTCCAAATCATTGATTTTGATTCTAAGCCCGTCCTTTCCATGGTCGATTCCAGGGATGCAGTGCAGTGCAGCTAAATTTTTTTTTAAGGTGCAGTGATTTCAGCCTCTAAATGTAACTTCAGACAGTCCTGGGCTTTGGCAAAGGCAGGGATGGAGTGGGCTAGAGATGCCTGAGGAGAGACTGGGGACAGAGGCTTTGGGGAGAAAACTGAGAGAGTAGCCACTGGGATCCCAGTGCTCAGTCATCTCCCAAGGGGCAGCAGCCATCTTTTGTGCTGCGCCACTTTCACTCTGTCTAGATCAGGAGCCTGTAAACTATAACTAGGGGCCAAATCCAGCCCACCAACTGTGTTTGTAAATAAAGTTTTATTGGTGCAAAGCCATGCCTATGTATTTACATATTGCCTATGGCTGCTTTCAGGCTGTACTGGTAGAGTGATTGCCACAGAAACCATATGGCCCACAAAACCAAAAATATTTATTACTTGGTTCTTTACATAAAAGGTTTGCCAATACTGGTCTAGAAGGACATTACTATGATTAAAGTCACCATTGTTAAAGATCTTGGGTAAACACAAGCACTTTGTGCAGGCTGGTATAGAGGACAGAGTTCTGGAGAGCAGCTTTCAGGATCTTGATACTATTTCTTGCTGGGTAACCTAGAAAGTTACTACACTATTTTAACTTCAGTCTTCTCATCAACAAAGTGGGAATAATACAGACTTATCTGCCCACCTCAGACGGACGTGGTGTGACATGTATGCCAAGGCATTTTGTAAACCATGAAGACCCACGGAAATGTCCAGTTGAGTTGCTGCTGCTATTGTTGTTAATGTTTCATACTATGAGCTGCTGCTACTGGATCCTAACAAGAGACACTGGGACTTTTTCCTGAAGACCAAGGCAACAATAGCACTTGCAACTGGGAGACTTATAAGCCAGAAAAAGCCACATCTGGAGCTTTTATCAGCTTAGACATCAAAAAATTTCATTTAGAATCCCTACCCTGCAACTCAAGAGATGAGAAAGACTTAGAGAGAATACCATCTCCTTCCTTCTCTCTGCCCAAACACACTATACCACTGTTTCTCATCTCTACCATTGCCCTGTGTTGATGTAGAGGCCTCTGTGAGTTCTCACCAGTTTTAAGTGGAAAGTGGGACACAATGCCCTCTGTTTTCAGTTCCCTCCTCAACCTATATAGAATCTCTGTCATTCCTTGTCACCACTTCTACCTGCCCGGGAAAAAGGGTCAGTACCCAACAGAATTGGCCTCATGCCTATGCGTGGGGAGTGGGACTTGGGGTTGTTGTGAGATTGGCTGAGGATCAGATCAGTCCTGTGGTATTTATGATCTGATCTTTACAGATATGGAATTGAGAGAGGAGAGGATCAGCACTGGGTTTAGTATTGGAGAACAAGGTCAAAACAAGACAGGTACCCTACTGCCAAATGCAAGGGGCATTGGGGACTTGGGTGAAAAATGTAAAAGGAATTAAGAAATACAAATTGTGAGTTGTAACAATAGTCATGGGGATGTAAAGTACAGCATAGGGTATGTAGTCAATAATACTGTAATAACTATGTATGGTGCCATGTGTGTATGGCCAATATTGGGGGCATCACTTCCTAAGGTATAGAAACGTCTAATCACTATGTCATAGACTTGAAACTAATTTAATATTGTATGTCAACTGTAATCAGAAAATAAATGTTTTTAAAAGACAAGTGTCCTGCGTTTCAGGGGCATATAGTCTACCTCCCACAGCTCTAACATGTGCTGTACAAAGAAGAACCAAGACTTGGATGGACAAAACATGAGAGGGTAAGAGGAAACAAAGACAGTGAGGCCTTGGAGAAGGGGAATTATAGGGGAATCTAATACTGGAAATGCCTGCAGCACAGAAAGATCTAGGCCTAACCCAGAGAAAGATTATGTTGGGAATTATAGCTCATGAGATCACCAAACTGGCTCAAATGTGTAATTGTTTCCAAATGGGGGAGATAACTCTGCAAGAATAAAATTATAACCATCTTCCACTATTATTATGTCATCTCACCCTCTGGAAAATAGTTGTACCTAGAAGAAGACCTCCTTTGCAGATTTTTCAAAAAAGAAACAAAGAAAAGGCAAGAAAAAAAGGCATTGGTGTGGCCTGGGAGAGCGAGAGCCTAGATGTAAATATAGTTACCTGCCCATTCGGGCTTCTGATAAATCAAGAATGACTCCTTCAAACATAACCAAATCATGCAACTGGAAGTATTAAGGTCTAAGGATTCTCTCTGTTAGCCACTATCCTAACAAGAGTGCCAGACCTACCTCTTCTTGCTGTTAAGAGCTATTGAGTCATCCCTCGGGCTTCCAGGGTGAAGCTACTGTGTTTGCAGTCCAGATTCCCCAGGGCCAGGAGGAATAGCTGGTCTCCAGCAACTTACCCCAGGCTCCCTCTCCATCTTCTCTTCATGCCCCAGTGACATGTTCATTCAGCCTTCACACACTGAGTAGCCTGGTATAGTATGAACAGTAGTCTATAGATTCTGACAGGGTATCTTCCAAGCTGTGTGACTCTGGGCAAATGACCTCATCTCTTTAATGCTCAGTTTCTTCATTTGCAAACTGAGACTAAAATATCTACCATGAAGAGTTTTTGTGAATCTTAATTGAGATGATATACATAAAGTACCTAAAAGGCCCTCTATGCTTATTAGTTTTCCTCCCATTAGTTTCCCACCCACCTCACTAAACCTCTATTCTCCCTTCTCATCTGACACTGACAATGCACTGAAAGGACTCATGATGTGAAGGAAGTATATAATGACATGATACAAAGTGAGAAGTATAAAAAGATATTGGTGAAAAGAAAAAAGACACTGAGGGGAGAGATTTAATTCTTCTGAAGAGGTCAGGGCAGGTTTTATAGAGGTGTTAATATTTGGCTGGACCTTGGAAGATGACTGCATTCCCAAATGGGGATGACCCCAGGAAGCAGAGAGAGGGAGTAGGAAAGTGGGATAGGGGAGGGAATAAAGTCAATAATGGGTACATTAATTAGCAGCTTACTACTATGGGCAACTGGAGCACACCACAGCTTGCCCCACCAAGGGATGAGGAAGCTGGCATAGGTTAACACCAGCTCCCATCTCTCACTGTTGTGGGGTATTAACTCCCTGACACTTCTGGTTTTCTCCATGCACAGGCAAAGCATGGTCCTATGGGCACAGATCATTCTCAGTCAGAGAGACATGAGAGGCATCAGCATACACAGGACCTGTCTGTAGGTGACCTCTGGGGTGGGCCAGGGAATGTGGATAGGGCACTAATGGCATCTGCTACTGGTGGCTTAACATTTAACTAGACCAATACAAAGATTTGGCCACAGGCCATATGCTAGAACCCTATGGCACTGACTCACATTTTATGACTTAATTGTACTTTCTATTGTTTTCATGTGTCATAATCATGTCCCTCCAACTGGCAGGTAAATTCCCTAGAGTCAGAGATGATGTTCTCTGCTGGGCACATAGCAGGCCCTCATTACTACTCAACCGATCATCCAATCTTGTATCTTCTTCAATAAATGTCTCTATTTTTCATATTACATGGCTGGATACCTTCTGGATGGACCTCGTATATTGGGCCTTACAAAAGCCCATTGGGGGAGCTCATGATTGCACCGATTTTGAAGATGAGGAAATAGAGATTCCTGTTGGTCTAGTGGCAAATCAAGATCTTGCAAATAGCAGGTGATAGGCATGGGGAAGGCTCTAACCCTAGATATTACCACCTTTCTGCTGTGTCATGCTGTCAGCAGTAATGTTTTAACCAATTCTTTATGACACTTTGAGCCTGTATCAGCATCACCTGGAGGGCTGATTAAAACACAGACTGCTGGGGCCCACTCTCAGAGTTTTCAATTCAGCAGGTCTAGGTGGGCTTGACAATCTACACTTCTGAAAAGCTCTCAGGCGATTCTGATGCGACCTGTCTGGGACCACACTGCTTTCAGAAATCAATTCATATGATAGTCAGAGCAAGAAATACATTCAGTGACCATAAGTATCCACTTTAGTTTTCCCTACTAAGGTTTGTTTCAGAGCTATGCACTTTCTAGTTTACCTGCTCCATTTCATCATTTTAAATATACTTAAAAAAAAGAATTATTTCTACCAAGCAGCTTCCATTTTGATGATTTTTCACGTGTCCCACTTTCCTTCCTCATCTACCCCTGTGGTAGAAAAAGCACTGAAATGTTAGGCCAAAGATCTAGTATCTAGTCTGGCTCCACCACTTCCTAACCAATGATGTCCTTGGGGACATTTACTCATCAGTAATGTAGGGACATTTGACTTTTGCTTTGCTGATCCCATGGTGAGATGATGTGTGTGAGCATAGTTGATATGAATGTTACATGGTCACAACAGAATTTGTATCCTGTGATATATATTTGGAAGAGTTTCCTCTCCCTACTTCTGCCAGTTGTGTAGGTAGTGGTTCTCAAAGTGTAATCTCTGAACCAGGCACATCGACATTAACTAGGAGCTTGTTAGAAATGTCAGTTCTCATGCCCCATCCCAGCCCTAATGAATCAGAAACTCTGGAGGAAGGACCCAGAAATCTGTATTTTAGCAAGGCTTCCAGGTAATTCTGATGCATATTCAAGTTTGAGCAGTCTGATTTTGTGGTTTAGAGTACAAAATTCAGAGCTCAGCACAAATCTTAGCCCAGACACTTCTTTGAGCATGTTACTTCTCTCTCTGAGCCTCAGTTTCTTGATCTGAGAAATGGGGCTAAGACTACAATCTCCTTTTCATAGATTTGGTTGAGAAGCTTAAGGGAGTAAATGTAAAGCACATAGGGACCTGGCACATTGTAAGCAGTCAGTACACGTTAAGCTCTTTTTTGTTTTTTTGTAAACTATTGTGACTTCTTGACAAAATGCCCCAGTGCCTTCTTTTTGAAGGACTGTCTATTGTGTTTTAGCATGTTGGGAAGTTTTCCATTGATTTTGTGTTCATGTATGTATGTGTGTTAGGTGTATGTTTTGTTTATGTTATCATTATTTGCTCTTCGTAAATAATTGCTTTAGCCAATGAAGATTCCTTGGTCCTTCTACTCTTCTGAATAACAAAGGTATTTCTCTGTGTGTCCTTAATAATGTCTTCTTAAATATCATTCCTAAAGAGCATTCCTTACATTCACATAGCACTGTATTATTTTGGCAGTTGTACCCACAGATACTGCAGCCCCAAGATTTCTAGCCTTTTTACTGCCTTCTCCAGATACCTTTTCTCCTTGTTTCATAAGCTTCTAAACATCCTCTTTTCTGAAAATCATGCTGCTTCATTTGGCTGATTCTCTACCTCCCCGAAATTTCCATGCAGAAATGTCTTTAAGTAGATACTTTTAAAAACAAATAAACATCAGAAATAGACCTTCACATATATAGACATTTGATTTTTGACTGAGAATGAGAATCAACTGCCAATGCCACTCAGTGGAGGAAAACAGTCTTTCCAACAAATGATGCTGGGAAAAGTGGATATACATATGCTAAAGAACGAAGTTGGACCCTTACCTTACACCATACACCAAAATGAACTCAAAATAGATTAAAGGACCTAAGCATAAGAGCTAAAACTATAAGTCTTAGAAGAAAACATAAGGGAAAATCTTCATGACACTGGATTTGGCAATGATTTCTTAGATATTACAGCAAAAGTACAGACAACAAAATAAAAATAGATAAATTGGTTTTCATCAAAGTTAAAAGCTTTTGTGCAACAAAGGACACTATTAAGAGAGTGAAAAGACAACCCACCGAATAAGAGAAAACATTTGCAAATCATCTATCTGATAAAGGATTAATATCCAGAATATATAAAGAACTCCTAAAATTCAGCATCATCAAAAAACCCCAACAACCCAATTCGAACATGGGCCAAAGAATTAAAGATATTTCTGCAAAGAAGAAATACAAATGGCTGATAAGCACATGAAGGATGCTTGATATCACTAATCATTAAGGAGACACAAGTCAAAACCACAATGAGATACTATTTCACACCCATTATCAAAACAACAGAAAATAACATGTTCTTTAATGACTGTTCCCCTTCTTTTCCCCATTATCCTCTTCCCCTCACCCCTCTGGTTGCTGTCAGTTGTTTTTTTTTAATTTCAATGTTGCTGGTTATATTTTGCTTGCTTGTTTGTTTTGTTGATTAGGTTCCACTTATAAGTGAGATCATATGATATTTGTCTTTCAGTGCCTGGCTTATTTCACTTAGCATAATGCTCTCCAGTTCCATCCATGCTGTTGTGAAAGGTAAGAGTTCCTTCTTTCTTTCTGCTGCGTAATATTCCTTTGTGTAAATGTACCACAGTTTTTTGGTGGGAGGTGGGGATGGATGGGGTGGAGGGGAGTGGCAGGGGGTAAATGGAGACAACTGTACTTGAACAACAATAAAAAAAGAACCTAGAATTCTGGATTTAGGCATGTCGTGTGGCAGGGTGTACAAACCCCATGTGCTTGTCAACAGAGAACATATTTGCAACCTGGTTCTTGTGAATATGAGGTGAGTATCAGTTAGTGGCTCAAGGTGATAAGTTCTTTGGATAGGGAGTATGAACACAGCATTAATGAAAAAGTATGAACTTGGTGAGTTCACAGTAAATGCTTGTGTTATCAGTTAGGATTACTTTATGACAAACTTAATACTTAAATGTAATATGGAAGCTAGGCATTATACCTGGGTACATGTCATATTATCAGTTCATAAAATGGACTTATTGACAATGCACAGAATCAATCATCCATATCTGTACCTCTTTTCAAAGCTTATATGATTGTATCCATCTTGTTGTCTAGTTGTGCTAAAATACAAATCTGTCATAAACCAATTTATAGACTAAATTATATATTTTATAACCTATTACAAACTTCTGAAGTAGAAAAAAAACAAGTGATGGTAAAGATATAGAGAACTGGAATCCTTGCGCCTTGCTGGTAGGAATGTAAAATGGTACAGCCACTGTGGGAAACAGTTTGGCAGATCCTCAAAAAGTAATACAAAAAACTACCATATGACCTAGCAATTCTACTGCTAGGTATATATACCCAAAAGAGTTTAAAGCAGGGACTCAAACAGATACTTGTACATCAAGGTTCAAAGCATTATTTAAAATAGTCAGAAGGTAGAAATAACCCAAATGTCCACGAACAATGAATGAATAAATAAAATGTGGAGTATTATTCAGCCTTAAAAAGGAATAAAGTTTTGATACATGCTGTAATATGGATGAACCTCAGAAACATTATACTAAGTGAAAGAAGTCAGACATGAAAGAACAAATATTATATGATTCCACTTTATTGTATGATTGTATGACAAATTCATAGCAACAGAAAGAATAGAGGTTATCAGGGACTGGGGGGATTGGGGGAATGGGGAGTTGTTGTTTAATAGGTACAGAATTTCTATTTGAAATGATGAAAATGTTCTGGAAATGAACAGTGGTGATGGTAGCACAAAATTGTGAATATATTTAATGCCAGTAAATTGTACACTTAACAATTGTTAAAATGTAAGTTTTATGTTATGTCTATTTTACCACAGTAAGAAATTACTAAATAAACATACACCTACACATACACACACAATGAAAGAAGACAGGTACCTTACCTTCCACGGATGTAACCAGAATGACATGAAGATAAATGACAAGGAATATCTTCAACATCAGTAAAAGTTCTTCAGGTCTGCCAACATGGCCACACTGCCTGCCGGAGAAAAACATCCTGGAATAAAATAAGGGGAAAACATATCATCACAATCATCACAGCTTGCCATAATCACAATACAACAATACCTAAAAGGTCAGTTCCTCAACCAAGGCAAACTGCAACCCTACTTCCTTTAAATCACTGTCGTTGCAGAGAATGGGCAATGACAGGTGGACACTGGCTACAAAAGAACAGAACTCATGTTTATTATGGGAGGACCACCCAGTGGGATATTACATTATGTTAAAAATGACAAGCAACGTCATCCATGTGGGTTTATGGAAGTCACCAACACATGCAAAATATCGAGAGGAAACTAAAAACACAAAGCACTGCATATATAATTATTACCACTAAGCTAGTTTCAAACTATGCTAAGAATCAGAAGGGGTCACAGAATCTTACAAATAATCTACTCTTGTTTATGTCTTATATTGTGAAAGGATGGGTACATTGCATTTCCTCTTAATTACATGTTAGTTTATCATTGCTTGAATTTTTAGTAGTCAGGAAGGCAGAGTCAATATTTTTTAAAAAGCAAAATTTAAATCAGAACTGAATTTTAAAACCTCATTTACCATTCATTTATTCATTCATTCAGCAAATATTTATTGAAGCCAACATACATCAGATGAGATGTGAAGGTTGAATAGGTGTTAACTAGATGAGATACATGTGGTGGAGGTGGGACAGGAGCTTGGGGGAGCTCAGCACACAGAATTAGAATTGCACATACTAAGACTGTGTCGTTCCTCTCCTAGCTGCAGGGCAATGAGAGCCCAATGAGTAGACTTCCTCTGTAAGGCTACAGGTGAAGTGGCTGGGACAGACCAGGGTCTGCACTCTCAGCTGATAGAGCTCCTAGCCACAGGGTACCCATGAACCTAATCACCACTACAACTTCTGCCAACCTAAGACAGAGTGTGTGCACAGTGGTAAAGACTAAAGAGATGAGTTCATAGGTCCTGGCCACACAATGTCTGAGTGATATTGAACAGGTTAAGTTCAATGGCCAAGATTCCCCATTTAGCAAATTGTGATGAGAGCACCAACCTACCTCATAGTGTTGCTGTGTTCAGTAAACGAGATCTTTGCACAGAGGCTGGTACCATGAAGGCACTATAAATGCTAGCTGTAGTCTTTACTCATTCAGTCAAATAATATCTATTTCGCGCCTAGTACATGCAGGGTCAGATAGTGCAGGGATTACGGGGTTACAGGGATGAGGTCATGGAAATATGGGGATAAATCACAATTTCTCAGTCACA
The DNA here is from genome assembly GCA_004026545.1 of Mormoops blainvillei. Lineage (NCBI taxonomy): Eukaryota > Metazoa > Chordata > Mammalia > Chiroptera > Mormoopidae > Mormoops > Mormoops blainvillei. The sequence goes on along the minus strand of PVJD01010527.1, from coordinate 23,985 downwards.
AAGAAAAGCTGGCAATTTTTAAGAATCTTGTAATTTAATAGCCATCACCAGTACCAGGGGATGATTCTTTCCTGGTCTTAGACCAGGAGATGAATCCTTCTTCCAAAGAGGGCTTACATTTTAAAAATCAATAAATCATATTATATATTTATATTATACTACATTAATATATTGTAAACTGCCTCTGGTTTGTCCCTCCTCTTCAGCAGTTTTATCCTCTCTCTGTTCACAATGGCGTATTATTGACCCTCCCAAATGAGTCACTCAAAAGAGAATGCTAATATAGTTGTGCAAAAATGTAGCAACATCTCTCTGGAGGAAAATTTAAGTGTCTGCAGCAACTACACACAATATTGATGAATCTCCGAAATATAATGTTAGATAAAGGAACCAGACATAAAAGAATGCATTTTGTACATGATTCCATTCATCTGAGGAACAAAAGCAGGCAAAACTAATCTATGGAATAAGAAGTCAGGAGAGTAGTTTTCCTTGGAAGGGGGCAGAAGGTGTAATAATCAGGAGTGGGCAAAAGGGGGCTTCTGTTAGATGTGTGTGTTCAGTCCCTGAAATTCACTGAATTGTACATTTATACGTATATCATAAAAAATTCCATTTAAGGTTCCAATTAATCTATATTTTATTCCTGAACTCAGTTCCCTGCCAAAAGCACTGCTCTTTTTTGAAAGTTCTATTTAGTGAACTAAACCTCTATTAAAAAACAACAACAGCAACAACAAACCTCTCTCTTACACAAATGCCTTAGACTCAATGGTACCTGGAATTCATAAAGCTGATTTAGATTTACTGCACAAGTATCTAATTTTAGTTCTGTAAAAAGTATCAGAGCAGTTTATTTCTGGAAAGGAACTCAGACCCAGAATTTATCTTGCCTCAAACCCGCATTCTACAGATGAAGAAAGAGGCTGAACATGCTCTAGGGGATGAGCCAAGGTCATTTGGCTGTTTGGGGGGACTCCTACCCTTTCTACCAGGCCATGATGTCAGCCTCCTGAGGATTTGTATCCTTGGAAGTAAACTATTCTGTATCCATCAGGTGAAAAAAAATTAATTCAAAATGCTATTTATACAATTTCAAAATTTCTGCCAAATCCTAGGGTAGGACCTAAGTGGTGTACAAAATATGGTCAGTTAAATTAGTCATGGTACACAGTAACTAGTTATTATGGGCTAGAGCTTGGGCCTCTGATGAAAATAAACCATGCCTTTCACTGAAGAGAGCTTGTACACAACTCCCAAATAAGGGCAGGGAAGGCCAGAAAGAAGGGTAATTCCAGCAATCATCCTGAAAAGAGAATGTGGATCAGGAAGAACTTAGTAAAGACCAGGCATCATTGAAAAGACTGTTTTCAGTTGTTAAGGCTGGAATATGTTTCCTCAAGGCTGAATATATATATACAAATATTTTATTTATATATTTATGAATATATATTATATATTATATATATATTTCCTAATAAGAGAAGTTTTATGGTATTTGAAGTAATAGAGCTCCTGTCACCTTTTTGCATATACTAGAGGACATCCTGTTAGGTCATAAGGTTTCTAGAATCTCTAATCAAAGAGCGAAATCTGTAGATTTTGAAACCCTTACTAATTTTAATGTTTTTCAGCAGGAACTTTTCTTCATCTAGGGCAAGTTGGATTAACTCGATGCTACCTAAGTCATCAATAAAAGTAATATTAATAGCTACTGGTTCTTAGCAAGTTTTCATGGTGCTAAGGATGTATGGTGAGATAGTATCAATTACAAAGAAAACAATTTGCTAGCATTTAAACAGTAAAATCTAGACATTGACACTAGACAACTTCTCATTAAAGATTATCCCAGATTCATCTTGGTCCCGGGCCCCTTTCATGGTTGTGGACTCTGATATAAATGGCAACCCCTAGGGTTGTACAGTGCACAAGCTATATGAATGTTTGCCATGGCCCTGCTTGGACCACTCTAAGAAATTGTTCTAGATCTATTCAATTTTAATTTAAATACTATCATTATCATATTTTTAAAAATCTATATCATCAGTGCAAGCTTGAATGGCAATCAGTGACAAATCTATTTTTATCTAGATATAGAATAAAGAGTAAGATTAAAAGGGGGAATAGCTTGATACCACTGTAGGACAGGTCTGGGTGAGATTTATTCTGTTACTTCTGGTTAACTGGCATACTTGATTATATCATGGCTGCTGTGACGTATGCAATGATAAATATTTTCGACCTGAATAACAAGATGTATGATAATTATTCCCTAAGTTTTCCTAACTCTTTATGCCTTTGAGTTATTTACATTGAGTCCTAAGTGTCGGCCAACAAGACTAGCACAAGGGAAAATTAAAAAGGAAGATACTGAAGAGGTTCTCAGTTCTGATAAAGCAAGAATTCAAAGGTGAAAAAGCAATTGACTGGGATCATTCAACTGTCAAATCAGAGAGACTCAGGGTTAATTTTGTTTTGTTTTGTTTTGTTTTTTTAGAGTCTCTGGTTATATGTTTAATTACTTTTTTAAAAAAGGAATCTGGAAACTTCATAAAAGCATGACTAAATTTTGACTGAACTCTTAAAACCCAGATACAGCAAATATCTCAGAAAAAAATGTCTTCAGCATTCCAGGAAAATGTTGGGTTAGATCATTTACACCAAGCCTTCTGCTAAGGCAATAAAATATTTTGGAAAAAAAGTTTTCTTAATCATATCAAAGAGTTGACAAGATAGAAAAGAATCACCAGGCCAAAGGTGAAGCCAAAGCAGTAACTCAGGGAGGTAATATATGAGGGCGGGAACCCAGAATTATCTTCTGGAGGACAGACCCCTTGTAGTACAGGCTTCCCCTGCTAGGTGAGTGTTCTATGAACCCATCTGTTTCAGTGTACTGCTGGCGTTGTTGTGAGAGGCTGCATTCAGATTCAGGGAATTTTTTTTTTTTAAGACTCAACACATTTGTCCATTTCATGATTGGTGATTTACAAGTGCACCTGTCCACATCATGCTGAGCGTTCAGCAGTTTTTGACCCAAAACAGCATGACGCCCCCATGTCCTACCCTCCCTATTAACCCATTCTCACCCTGAGTGACTTATTTTTTTGTTTCCCAAGATGAAAAAAAAAGTCCTCAAAGGGAAACATTTTGCCTATGTGGAAGAGGTGAAACAAAAAGTGGCAGAAGCACCAAAAGGCATCAAGCGGACGAGTTCAAAAACTGTTTTAAGAAAAAAATCTCAATAGGTGTATTGCATGAAATGGAGAGTACTTTGAAGGTGACTGAAGTTTAATAATGTAAGAATAAGTACACTTTTTTAAATAAATAAATTCCAGGTTTTTTTGGGTCTCCCCTCAAATGCAAAGGAGCTGCTTTTGCCTGAGGGTGTGGGCGTACTGAGGCAAACTTGCTCCAGATATGAAACACAAAAGTTCAAAGATATGGAGAAAAATAGTAGCCTAACATGTACTTAAATAAAATTCAAAGAGGAAAGAATGGGGCAGAGTTAATGTATGAAATAACTGAATGACCCCAAACTGGTGAAAAACACCTACTCATAGATTCAGGAAGCCCAAAGAATCTCTACAGTAAATAAAAGAGATCTACATCTAGACACAAAACAGTGACATTGAAGAAAACCAAGGACAAAGAGAAATTCTTGAAAGTAGCCAGAGAAAACAAGACAGTTAACCTCCAAAGGAACAGATGTTAGACTGGCAGCTATTTCCTCAGAAGCAACAATGGAAGCCGGGAAATAGACCAAAAAAACCCAACTATTATATTGTTCATTATCTGCAAATCCTCACTGGAATAAATCCTAAAAGATATTTTCAGGCAAAAGATGTAAGATCTGAGATGCAACAAGGACTAAAGAACAAAGAAAGTGTTTAGTATGTGATTAGGCCATCCCTAACATTTGTAACATACAGGTCAAGAATTTAAAAGGAGATCCAGTGTGCCCTTATCCTTCCACTGAGGCTCCATTTCAAACTACAAGAGGCTTTGTGCACATGTATGGACACCCTAGCCCCTATATCCAAACCCCCTCTCTCCTGAAAGCAGCTACCCATTGTTCATCCTTTAGGTCTAGAGGTATGTATACCTGGCAGATTGCTTGCCCTGGGGAAGGGTCCTATGCAGATCCTGGAAATAGGCACAGAATGTTTGCATAGGGAGTTACAGGGTCTTGGGTTCCCATAGCATGATTTAGAAGCAAAGGTTAGGAGAGGACGGAGGTTGGCTCCAGGTGGGAATGTCTTCTTTATGTCATAGACTTCTTGCCCTTCAGAGAGGGTTATGACTAGGGAAGGGTCAGAGAGAGGACCTGTAAAGCACAAGACACATTCCAGAGATCCCAGTAGATCCCAGTTGCCCAGAGCTAAGGGTGGCACTATATATTGGTAAATCCAAATGAACTGACTATATAAAACATTAATAAAAATATCTTGCAGGGTAAGTGAAACATAATAGAATAAAAATATGACAACTATATTACATATATATTCTATGATATAGGAAATAATATATATCAATTAGGAGATGAAAAAATAAAGTCTTCCAGGGTCCTTGTATTATCTTAGAGGAGGCTGAAGGTATTGATTATCTTTAGGCATTAAAAAGTTCAGTAGACATAGTAATTTCTATAGCAGCTACTAAAAAAGAGAAGTGAAGTATATAACTTCCTAACTAGTGGAGGGAGGGGGAATGTTTTTTAGAATATTTAGTCAATCTGAAAGAAGGCAAGAAAGGGAAGAAAAAGAAATAAATAATGGCTAGGAAAAACAGGATGGTAAATTTAAACACACTACTAATTAATGATTCATTAAATGTAAATGGATGAAATGAATTCAATTAAAAAGCAAAGGTTATAATATGGAAAAAAATACAAAATCCAACTATATGCTATTTACAAGGACACACTAGAACATAATGACACAGAAAGTTTGAAAGTAAAAGGATAGAAAAGACATGCGGTGCCAATACTAATCAAAAAAATTAATATGTTGATACTAATATCAGGCAAATTATACTTTAAGGCAAAAGGCATTACCTATCAATCAAATGGTTCATTCATGAAAGGTTCAATTCAATAGGAAGACTGAACAAATTTACATGTGAGTGCAATTAATAATATAGCTTCAAATACACAAAGCAGTATTTTTGACAGAACACAAGAAGAAATAGAACAAATGCAACTCAATCATATTGAGAGATAGTCACACATCTGTATCAGCAATAGATAAAATTCAAATAAGAAAGTCACTAAGGGTACAGAATATTTCAATATTTAACCAATTTGACTTGAAGACTATAGAGTACATAATCATTTCAAGTGCACATGGACTATTTATGAAAGCCAACAGGCCAAAAAGAAGTCTCAAAAACGTTTTACAGAATTGGAAAAAGGAAAGGAGAATATTCTCTGACCACAGCACAATTAACCTGTCGTAACAGAAAGTTAAATTGTTATTTAACAAATAACTTGTCGATCAAAGAAGAAGTCATAACATATATTACAAAATATTTGACTTGATCAGCCCTGGCTGGTGTGGCTCAGTGGATTGAGTGCTGGCCTGTGAAACAGGGGGTCACTGGTTTGATTCCAGGTCAGGGCGCATGCCTGGGTTGCAGGCCAGGTCCCCAGTGGTGGGTGCATGAGAGGCAACCACACATTGATGTTTCTCTCCCTCTTTTTCTCCCTCTCTTCCCCTCTGTCTAAGAATAAATAAATAAAACCTTTAAAAACAAAATATTTGACTTGATTGACAATAACACCATCATATATCAAGATATGGGGATAGAGCTAAAATTTAGAGTAAAATCTATATTTTAAATGTATGAATTAGAAAAAGAGAAAGGCTTAAAATTAAGAAGTTGAGCTCCTTCTCAAGAAGTTTGAAAAAGAACAGCAAAATAAACCCAAAGAAGGAGAAAAAAGGAAATAAAAATAAAAGCATGAAATAATGATATAGGTAAAAACATAAAACAAAGCTTATTAACAAAGCCAAGTTTGTTCTTTGTAAAGATATTCTGACAAAATTAAGAGGAGGGGAAGAAGGAAGGAGGAAAAGTGGGGAAGGAAAAGAAGGAGTATAAACAAATAGCCAATAGAAAGAATTTAAAAAGCAACATAACTGAAGATGCTATAAACATAAAAATGATAAAAGGATCTTAGGAACAACTTTAATTATTAATGTTGAAAATCTAGATAGAAATGGATGAATTCTTAGAAAAAATATAACTTACCAAGAAGAAATAATACTGAGTGGAAAAGGGAAAGAGATTAAGGAAAAACCCCCACAAAACCCAAAAGCATCTCATAGACAGACAAGAACATGGTGATGACCAGAGGAGAAGGGGAATGGGGGAAAGGAGAAGAGGGTAAAAGGAGGATAAATGGTGATGGAAGGAGATCTGACATACAACACAATATATAGACAATGTATTATAGAATTGTACACCTGAAACTTATATACTTTTATTAACCAATGTCACCCCAATAAATTCAATTTAAAAATCTGGAAAGTTGAAAAATATATAAAAAATAAAAAGAAGAAGAAGAAATAATAAACCCGAATAGACATATAACCATCAAAAGTCTCAAAAATTTGTTCTTACCCAGATGTTTTCTCTGGTGATTCTATCAAATAATTAAAGAATAAGAATTCCAATCTCATAAGAACTCAAAGACTAGAGAAAGAGCATATCCTAACTCATTTTTACCAGACTAGTATAACCCTGGTGCCGAAACCTGACAAGGAAAGTCCTCACAGTTTAACCCATTTTATAAATCAAATGAGACTATTTACAAAAATCTCTGGAATGCTCACAAAAATGCCTAGCAGCAATTTTGAATCTTGTAAATTGGGGTGATTTGAATAAATATAGGACAAAAGGAATTATTCTGAACTTCGGCAACAACATTTTTTGAAGATAAAGTCACCAAGAACTAAAGCCAGCAATGCTGTGGTAAAATCAACGGCATCCCATTTGCAAAAGAAGCCCCACAAAAACAAACAAAGAAAACCACAAAACAATGTCTTAAGATGACAGAAACTGGGTTAACTGGTAAGTACTGAATGTGACCTTCTAAATGGCAGCTTTGTGTGTCATTTGTAATAGCACAAAGTAAAGTCAATGGTGGACTAGACAGCATGATTATAACATGAAGCTTTCACACCTCTAGAAACAAATGGAAGGAAAATGATTTGTTTGGTCTTTACAGTGCAAAATGATTTCTTAGTAAGCATTAAGTGCTTTTTAATGAAAAAAGTAGTTTTAATCAATAAAATAAATGAAGCAATATCAGGTGCACAAGATTATAAATAAATTATGCACTTAAAGAAATATTTATAAAACTTTGCAGAAGTTATAGTTTTCAATTCCCTCACTCATCTCCAAATTTCTCCAGTGCCCTACCTGCAATGCCCTACCTACATCCTCTTGATTACCCATGTGTGAATTACCCAAGGCAAAATGAAAGCCTACTTTATCTGCTACCCCTTGCTCTTCAAGATCTTCTCCCAAGGTTCATAGTAAATATGTCCAACAACACAAACAAGCAGAATAGCATATAGTACTAGAGCATAAATGGTAGAACCATATGCCTGCATTCAAATCCAAGCTGCACCACTTACGGTGTAACCCTGGCCTGTTCCTTAACTTCTCTGGACCTAAATTCTTCATCCAAAAAAACAAATAATATTTGGATCTACTCATAAAGTTCCTGTAAAAATGAAACAAGGAAATATAATAAAGTTCTTATTATAGTCAAGAATTGTTGGCTATTAATACAAGCATAATTAGAAGACAACTTTATAGTATACTACTGGGGTAAATGTAAATAGATTTTGGAATTATTTTCTGCATTCATTCATCTATTTCACAAATATTTATTGAGGTTCTACTACATGAAAGGTACTATGCCACAAACTCAAGATACAATAAACAAGACAGATATCTCTCCTGTGTGTAATAGCTTACAGCTGCTAATTATATTAATTGGCCATTGGTGTGGCCAAATAGTGATTTTTTTTTTAAACTTAAAAGACGCTTTCTCTTCATGGTCCATGAAACTCACCTTGGCCTAAACACAAAACAAGGCACCAGAACACAATATCCTCTCCTATAGAGACTTGATCTCCACCTCATCCTAACTCCCACAGCATGCAACTCCACTCACAGCAGGCGCTCAAAAAGACTTTTAAATTGATTTGGTCCAGAATCTGTTGCTACACAGAAATTCTATCAACATATAGAGAAGAAAACTAGGAGACTCTCCTTAAAAGCATCTTCAAGGTGTTGATCTGCACTGGGGGGATGGGGGCAGGGATAAGGCAGAAGCACATGGTTTATATCATCAGGAGATTACATTCGAGAGGACGTGAGGTACTAAGGAAAGCCAACCCCCTACCAATATCTGTGCCCTTTCTTGCTTTTATCATCACACTATGCCAACTCCTGCTTCAAATCCTAGCTTGGATATTTACTAGCTGTGTGACCCTGCACAGGTATTTTAACATTGTTTACAACAATAACTTATTAGTATGTACTATAATAACTATGTATGTTTTTATAATCTAATTATAGGATAAGTATAATTTATAATTAATAAGCATTTGCATTATTTATAAGATTTCTATTATTTATACCAGTGAAGTTGCAGAAATAACCACAGTCTTTTTCAAATGTTTTTATCGATTAATTTTACAGAGAGAAAGAAGGGGGAGAGAGAGACAGAGAGAGAGACAGGGATAGACAGACATTGATTTATTGTTCCTTGTATTTATGCATTCATTGGTTGTTTCTTGTACATGCCCTGACTGGGGATCAAACCCGAAACCTTTGCATATTGGGACGATGCTCTAACCAACTGAGATACCAGTCCAGGGTACCTCTGTTAATGAGTCTCAAAGGAAATAGGAAGTGTAAGTGAGTAGTAGCTTCAGAATTCTATATAGGAGGGAGTTGGGAGCAGAAATCTGGTTGGGAGGGCCCTTTGGAAGCTGCATGCACACAACAATTTAAGGGACAGAAAACACTTCAAAGATCTGTTTCAAAACAGGAGAAGAGCTGTTGGAAATAAGGAAGCCAGTCCAGGGAAAAAGAAAGGGGAACTAGTTAAACAAAATCCCAAAAAGTTCTATGTAAATGATCCTTCTCCTTCCCCAGATTTTACTGTACCATGTCATTTCAGAATCTCTACCCATTATTGAAAGTTACTTAAAAACAATGGATTACAAAGAAGAAGTGGGTCAACAACAGAATCCCCAAGGAAAAGAAAATGTCTGAAGAAAAGAAGATTCCAAGTGGGTGAGAGTGAGGAGTTCAAAACAAACAAAAAAGAATACAGCAGTTAAAGGGATGGTGATTTGGAATAAAGAGGGGTAATTTGAAAGGAAAAAAAAAAGAACAACCAAATGTTCATTATTTCTACATTATCACTTAGAAATAACCTCACTCACCTGACAGGAAGTTCAGAAGAAAAGACAGAAAAACTCTGCACAGATCTGAAAATGAAATAAGAAAAGAAAAAATAGATCAATGGAATGTGGACTTTGTTGGCACCGTAATGCCTTTCAGTACTATAGTCAGCCCATCCGGCAGAGGGGCAGAGGCCGTATAGACCCTCCCTACCTGCTAGGTACTAAGGCTTGGACTTGGCAACAGAGTTGCAAAAGAAATGGAGGGTGCAAACCCTGCTCTTAAGGGACATATTATAAGTTGGAAAACAAGCCAAAGCCAGTTTGGGGGCAGACCTTGTTAATGTTTTAGTAACATTGTATTATTTCCCCATCTCAGGCTTCATTAACAGCATCATAGGGTAATGAAGTGATCAGATCTTGGGAGGGGTTGTCCCTTATAGAGACCATGCTTTATTAGATATTTCTTCATGTTTTTGTGACTTAACTTCCCTAGAACCTAAACTCCTTGATTTTAAGGATTGGGTTATTTATGTCTGTTGTACTTCCAAAGCCGGAGGCAGAATTCTTTATCTCTGTATTGGTTGTTAAGTTTGGCTCAGAGTTAAGGCAGGGGCACTGGCAATGGCAAGAGTGAGGGGCGAGACAGATGCATGCTGAGGAAAGGAAACAGTGTGCCCACCCACAGCAGAGAGCATTGTTGACAATGTGATTTGCATCTTCAGAATATTCCATTATGCTTTATTTCAAAACCAAAACACTGGCACAGCTCTTAGCTCAAAGATGATAGGCACATCACACAATGATATGCTATCATGTGAAATATACACCTCATGATTTTCAACCATAATTTACAGTTACCAAGCTATGGAAGCAGCCCAAGTGTCCATCAATAGATTAGTGGATAAAACAACTATGGGACATCTATTCAATAGAATACTGCTTGGACATAAAAATGAAGAAAGTTTTGCCCTTTGTGACAGTATGGATGGACCTGGAGAACATTATGCTAAGTGAAATAAGCCACAAAGACAAATACCATATGATCTCACTCATATGTGGAATCTAATGAACAAACTGAACTAACAAGCAAAATAGAGACAGACTCATAGATGGAGAACAGGATGACAGCTATTGTGGGGGTAGGGGGTGGAAGGATTGAGCAAAAAGGAAAAAGGACTCATGGACATGGACAACAGTGTGTGGTGATTGCTAGAGGGAGGGGGATATAAGAGGACTGAATTGTAATGGAAAAAACAATCAATAAATTTGAACAGAACAAAACAAATAAATTTGCAAGAAGAAACAACCTATAGGGTGATCTTGGCACCAGGTCACCAGCTGACCTGGCTTTAATCAATAGACTGTTATGACAGAAATTCAATGCTCAAGGAGGAATCCAGAATATAAATTCAAAGAAGAAATAAGGAGTCATGGTGAGTTTTTATTGATCACAATTCTTTAAGAGGAAAAAAAAAGTTCTTAATAAACTGAAGCCCAATTTGTCAGAGAAACTTCGTTAAGCAATGTTTAAAGAAGACAAAAATGAAGGCCACGCATGTTGTCCTTTACTAGGATGAACAAATTATAAACACATGTCCCAGGGTTCAATGTGGAATGAATGTAGAATTAACAACTAAAAAACATTAAAATAGTCAAACAAAGAAATAAGTTGATTGTGACTTGAGTACAGAAATAACTTCACTTTATATTTGTGTAAATAAGGATTTTCTACTAGGGATTTTTAATGAAATTTCACAACTCAAGCACATTGCCTCTTCCAAAAACCTTATTGATAACCACAAAAATATCACACAATGGTTCCCGGTAATCCAGTTTATTAATAAACAACACGAGGCTCTCTTTGCCCTGTGGAACCCTTTCAGGTAGAAAAACAGGGCAAGCAACAGTGAAATGTTTTGTCCACTGGATGAAAAGGTTCAAAAAGCCTAATAATATCCAAAGGTGGAGAGCATGTGAGAAAACGAACCCTTGTATACGCTGTTGGTATAAATGTAAACTTTGAGAGAATATTTTAGCTATGTATGTTCTGAAGGTTTAAATGGGCATACCTTTTGATCCAGAATCCTAATTCCAGATATTGTCTTTATAGTAATAGTGATGCATATACACAAAAATATACACACATAGTCATTGCAACTATATGTGAGGGGGAAAGCCTAAGTATCCATCAGGAGATGAATAGTTAAATAAATGATGGTCTATCCACATTATGAAATATTATGCAATGCTTTAAAAAAGTCGATCTATATATATTGACAGAGATTGTCAATACATATAAGTCAAGTAAAAAAAATCAAAATTTTTGGAATACTACACAGCAGAAAGAAAGAAGGAGCTCCTACCCTTTGCGATGGCATGGATGGAACTGGAGAGCATTATGCTAAGTGAAATAAGCCAGGCGGTGAAATACAGATACCATATGATCTTACCTCTAAGTGGAGCCTAATCAACAAAACAAACAAGCGAGCAAAATATAACCAGCAACATTGAAATAAAAAACAAACTGACAGTAACTGGAGAGGAGGCGGGAGGGTGATGACAGGGGAAAGGGAGGGGAAAGGTCGTCAAGGAACATGCATAAATGACACATGGACAAAGACAATAGGGTGGGGGTGATTGAATGTGGGAGGTGGGGGTGGATATGGCGGAGGAGAGTAATGGGGGGAAAGTGGGGACAACTGTAATTAAAAACAATAATAAAAAATAAAAAATAAAGAATAGTAAAATAAAATATATACAAGGATATGTTAAGCAAAACTATATATTGTATGCTTATTTATATGGTGACAAGTGTGAATGCATACAAAAAAAAAAGCTTTGAAGGAAACCCATCAAGCTTCCAGATACAAGTGTGATGGGGGAAAGGATGAAGCCCAATTTTTCACTCCATGGAACACAGACACGTATTCACGTATTACTTATACAATTAAATATATTTCTTCTAGCAAAGAAAAGCAGAACAAAGGGAGGGCCAAGCCATTTAGAGTCTCCAAAAGGAGCTCCTAAATGAAACTCAGAGTGAGACCAACTAGGAGGTAATGCCATTACTTGCTCAGCTGGATGCCCTCTCCCCTGGCCCTGCTCTAACCCAATGAGAAAGACCCCATTGAAAGACCCATGATTTCTGGTGTCAGAGCCAAGAAATCAGCTTCCCATCCAGGGAGCAGAAACTTACTTGACCAAGTTGTGGAAAAGAATGTCAAAAGCAGTGGTGTGATAATGCCTGATGGATACAGAGGCCTAAACTTAAAGAACTGTATATCCTTCAGCCTGCAGATGTCTCCTTTCCACTACTGCTACCACACAGCCACCATCCTGTATCTCCTAGAAGAACTAAACGAGAATCAGGATCTGATCAGCACCAGCACTCCAGTAACAAAACATAGCGACTGCCAATGTTTGGGCTTCTTACATCATTGAAAGAAAAGGGCAAGTCAAAAAAAGAACCATATTGACTTATGTAAGACATGGCGCAGAACAGAGAAGCTTCTCAGAGAATAATGGCAAATTCACCAATTGCTAGGATTAATTGAAACCTCCCACAGTTGCCGACTGCCCCAAACCATGAAATCATGGAGACTGGAAATTCATCCAATTTCCTCTATTTACCAAGCTGGCTAAAACCCAGGGCAATACCAATGTGACCAGAAAAAAAAAAAAAAAAAACAAGCTGACTGTACAAGTGGTTTGGCTGAGAAGGAAATTAAATCTGTATGTACTTACAGCCCTCTCCAGTGCAGAGGAAGCTCTCAGAAAGGCTACATCCAAAAACCAGAACTCCTGCACTCACAGGCTGCTCAGAGGCCCCGGGTGTCCCCCACAGGACCCACACATCCTGGGGATAATAAAACAATGAGCAAAATACATAGATAACAGAAGCTCCAGGCAGATGTCCCTACTGTCTTGGGTAATATAATGCTGGTCCAAGGATGAACCAAAATCAAAACAAACAAACAAACAAACAAAAAACAAGCCCAGTGGCACCCAGCATCCTGGAGGGCTCAGCATTTCATTTAGAACCTAATGATTAATTAGTGGCCTAGATTGAGGAGCAGAGTCACTCCTAGTTCCTGGCAATAACATTGACAAAGAGGCCTTGAGAAATTGTGAATGGGGACAGAAATCAGCAAAGAGAAGCTTCTCCACATTAGTAGGAAAAGCAAATTGCACAGATAGAAATGATGGTGAAGGTTAGGCTTATGGGCATATACAGGAGATGGTTGGGGATATGCAGATTCTTGAATGTAGAGTGATAGGTATGCCATTGAAGAACAAATAAGAGTGGTTCTAGAACGTTGTGGCCCCATTACGGATGAGGCCCTTCCTAACTGGACCTTTATCTGCACAGACTGGTTTGTTCAGTTCTGGATGCCACCATTCAGGAGGAGTTAAATTGTGAGATGGCTCTGGAAAACTCTAGAGCTAATTCATTAAACAAACATTTACTGAATGCCTGCTATTTACCAAAAAAAGAGGGCCACTCTGTATAATAGTGCAGGTTGTGCCCTGCACAAGGGCACTTGGCCAAGAGAACCGTTAGAGTCTGAATCCAGAATGCCAGGCTTTCTGGAAGTGCCATATGAACCAGCTTCAAGCTCTGTAACAGGTATAACGAAAGCTCCGAGGAAGGAGAACCATTTCCCTATACTAATCCAGTGTAAAATCTAGGAAAAATTTCCCCAGGGAGATAACAGTCATGCTGCCTCCTAAATGATGTACAATACCCTTTGTGTGAAGGAATGGGAAAGAGCATTCCGGAGAGAGGAAACAACCTAAACCAAGACATAGAGCCAAAGACCAGCATGAAATGGGTATGACTGTGAATCAGTTTGATGTTGCTGAAGCATAAAGAGCAAAACAGAGACTGGCCAGGAAGGACCGTGGAGATAAGGAGCAGAAAACTGATGGTACATACTAAAAATATAGTCTGTGAACGGACTGGGAAAAATCCACATTGCACGTCCAGACGGAGGTTGTGTGAATTATGAATAATATCCACTATACAAGGCACTCACAGAAACAAGATGGCAAATAGATATTCTCCATCTCTACCGTGAGCAGAGATGGTGTCTAAATGATGGTTTAAACCATAACCCACGGGATTTATTAAACAGCAGGAAGAATGTGCTGGTCATTGTTATATTGTAGAAGTGACTGAGAGAGCTTTTCAAATTGCTTTCTGAAACACCTAAAAAGATGACCAATTAGTCCGTGGTGAGGCTGCATGCCGAGGTGGAATGAACCAGGCCAGGCAAAGCAGCTGGTGGACCTCTTGCAACTGTTGGTACCATGCTATTTTTCTGCAGCACCAAGTGCTTTCTTTTATCTCCTCCCCTTTCTCCTGTCTTCTCTTTCTCTCTTCCCTTCCTCTACTCTGCTTCATCCTACATTCTCCTTGTCTTCCTTCCCTCCCCTTACCTAGCTTGAGACTTGCCAAACGTATTCTAGGGGCTAGAATATTGCTGGTTACCTCTGCCCAGAGCCGAAGAAAAGGGAAGAGTATTAAAGACCTCATGGTGAAAAACCCACCTTCAAATGACTCCTTAATCACCAGACCCAACCCTGTGGATGAGGAAACCACAGTCCTTCGCCCAACATGGTGGAACTAAAGGTGCTTCAAAATGGCATGACTTTCTTTAGGGAGTAAATAATCACCACCTTAAAAGTAAATGCATATAAAAGGATATACCAATTAATTATTTCTTAGAGCATTAATTCACTGTTTCACACACACACACACAAAACCCCACATGCTTGATTTTTTTTTAATGAAAGTCTTACATTAAGCTGTATCCATACAAAGTAAACTAGGTTGAACTTTCTTCCATTTGTATGAAAACACTTCACTGAGAAAACTGAATTTAGATAATCACTGCAACCTTACATCAACCTCAATTTCCATGCTTGATATTTTTCTGATTAACTCTTCTCTTCCCACTAGGTAGCAACAAATGCTGAGCATTTGCCTCTATTTAACTATGTTTTGATATTGTATTTTCAATAATGAAAAATATGACTAAAAAAATACACAGGTGAGGAAGAAACAAACAACTGTACATGTAGGATGGGTCCCACAAAGTAATTAAGACAACCACTATATCAATTTTTCCTTTGTTAAGTTTTTGTTGTATATTTAACACTTGGGCTAGAAATTAAGGCTGGTGCATTAAGGCTTTTTTTTGTTGTTGTTTCCAAACTTATTTGCCACTCGAGATGTACTGAACACTTAACTGCTCCTTAGTCCAATCCAGGGAATAAAAAACAAGGAGTTTTCATTGTTTCCACTGGAAATGAGTAAGAAGTTACATTATTATCTAGCCTCATTTGACAGATAAACTATGGGAGTTAGGAACTTGGTGATTTATTAATATTTTTTTAATTCAATGTGAGAGCCTTATACTCAACCTCTACACTGCTGTGTCTGCCAACTTTGCCAGCACAAGAAATTTCTAGCCCTTTCCCTTCTGTGGTAGACTGCAAAGCTGGCCACAGATCCTCCCTGTTCCAGGATGCCTATTCATATGCAATGTGACTGAAGCTCTACTTATCAAAAGGCGGTTTTTTTCTCCACCCCTTGAATGCAGGCCAGCCTTGTCACTTGCTTTGCCCAATGGGACATTAGCAAATGTGATATTAGCACTAGTTTACAAAGTGCTTGAGCATGAATGTTTGCTCTCTCTTGCTGCTCCTGGAACCCCAAACCACCAAGTAAGCACGCAAAGAAGCCTGAGCTGGCCTGCCAGATTGTGAAAGGCACATGCCCAGTCACTGTCATTGCACCATCCCCCAAAGATAGTCATCTAGCTGACTGGCAGCCAAATACAGGTACCTGAGTGAGCCCAAGTGAGACCATCAGGGCCATCCAGCTGAGCCCAGCCCAGAGTGCAGGCTCCAGAACTGGGGACTACTAAAATAGCTGTGGCTTTATTTAAGCCCCCAAATTTGGGGGATTTTGTTACACACACACACACACACACACAGAGCTTATTTATATACCTTCTCCTTTCTTTCTTTCTTTCTTTCTTTCTTTCTTTCTTTCTTTCTTTCTTTCTTTCTTTCTTTCTTTCTTTCTTTCTTTCTTCTTTCTTTCCTTCTTTCTTCCTTCCCTTCTCTTCTTTCCTTCCTTCCTTCCTTCCTTCCTGCCTCCCTTCCCTTCTCTCCCTTCCTTCCTTCCTCTTCATTCTTACTCTTTCTCTCCATTTACCCTTTGTTCCCCCCATGCCTCTTGCTTTCTTCCTTCTACAAGAACTACAAGTACCCATTGGGCAACAGACACTGGCCGAGGTTAGTTCTAATTCAAAGCCTGCCATCTGTAGTTTCTTCTAACCCACATCCTCTGAAGCCTGCATAAGCAGACTCTGCAGACCTTACATGGTCTATGAGCCCCACTCAAAAAATGATTCAGCAAGATGTTTCTGTGGATCAGCAGGCCACATTGTGGACTCTTGGCAGTTTGCACCTCATCTCTAGGTATTTGCTGGTGATTATCTCCCTGGGAGAGTCATTTGACATTGTGACCTGTTGAATGGACTACTGAGGTGTGTTCTAGTTAAAACCTCTACTCATTGTTCCTTGCCACCAGAGGGGAAGCCTAATAAGAAAATGGACCTTTCAAACCAAATGCCCAAAGGTTAAGAGGTATACCCCTTCTCATATGACTGCCCTGGCTGCCCAGGCTACTTGAGCAGAAAATAAATTTATAACTACAGGAAACAACCCACTGTGAGTGGTAAAATGCTTAGATTTCCATTTGTTTACTACACGAATAAAAGAAAATCAATAGGATCCTCTTGCTAATGACATCAAATTGCTCGGTATGACTCAGATGCCAAAAGGAGGTTCATTTCTTAAAATGCTCTTCTTCCTCTTCCATATTTAGAAGAATACTTTATTCCCATTCTAACTTATTTTTCCCCTGAATGATGTTTTTTAGACTTAAAAAGCTCACTTTTACCTTGTGTCCTGGAAACTGCCATCTGTAGTTACATTAATGTTTTGAAAGGTCAGTTTAGGCGTCAGGGTTGAATAAATGTTCATTTTGTAAATAATTTTTAAATGGGACACTTTTTCTCCCTTAGAATTCCCTGGAGAAGTTCTCTTCTTCTCTAGGTGCATGTGTGAATGTATTTTGAAACTGAATACCAAAATATCAGGTGGGCAGAGATTTTAATGGCTTCCATCAACAAGTGTAAATCAGAAGTATACTATCTGGGACACATTTCTAAGATTTTTCTCACTTTCTCCAGGCAGTCTTCTGGCAGAGAAGAGGAAGACTTTTTTTGTTTGTTTGCTTCAAATGTCTTCCAGTATCTTCCTTTCTATGTTCTATAACTATCTGCAAAACCTCCCTGTTTAAAGAGAATTACTTTTCCTCCTTCTCATCTGCTCTTGAGAACCTTCCACTTGTATGGTGATTCATGGTAGACAAGATGCTTTTGCATAAATTATCCCAATTGACACACAAATGTTTACAAAGTAGCTGCCAGGCAAATTCTTAGCCCCAAGCACTGGGGAAGCACTGGAAAGTGAAATAAGTCCTGCCTTCAGGGAGCTTGTTGTCTACTGGGGAAACAGAGGTGATATGAAAATTAACAGCAAGAAATGCAAAACTGCAACTGTGATAAGTGCCACCAAGAAAAGCATGTGGACCTCTGGGTGAAAGCAATGGGATTTGACCTAGAGTGTCACAGCAAAGAGACAGGGAAAGACCATACCAAACAGAGGAAGCAGTATGTGTAAAGACACTGTGGCAGGAGGGAGTCTGGCCCATATAAGGAACTAAAAAAAAAGGCCAGAGTGGGCAGGACACAGAGAGGTAGGGGAAGCACTGTGAGAGAAGAGGCTGGAGGAGCAAGCAAGGCTTAGCTCGTTCTGGGGCTTGGTGGCCAAGGTGAGGATTTGTGTCTTGTTCTGAGAGCAATGAAAAGTCACCAAAAGGATCTTAAAGGAAGGTGTTATGTTCACATTTTGCCCAGATTGTTCTGGCAGTTGAGTAGAAAGTGTATTGGAGGAGGACAGAGTGGAAGTGGGGTTCCAGCTTGGGATTTTTGCTCTCTGTTCTCAAACATTGTTCTGAAGGTCTTAGAAATTCATTAAAATTAAAATCCAAAGTAACAGGTGTAATCAAGGAAATGGAGACTATAAATTTGTTTATGTCATGTTACACACATGAAGATCTACTGAAATATAATGGGAGTACAGTTCAGAAAAGGAGGAAGATTCAAAATAATTATATAAATCAGCATTCCCTTTACACCAAAAGCCAGCAAACTTTTTCTGTAAAAGGTCAGATAATAAATATTTCCAGCTTTGAGGGTGTAGGATCTCTGTTGCAACTACTCTTTTCTGCCACTAGCAAGAAAACAGCCATAAACAAAAACGTAAATGAATGGGCATGGCTGTGTGCTAATTCAACCTCACTTGCAAAAATAAAAGCTGAGCTGGTGGGATTTGACCTGTGGTCAATAGTTCGCTCTGTATTAGTGAGGAAGTGATGATGTATTTGAGGTGACAATCGATAGCTTGGATGAGGATGGTGATCCTGGTGGTGGTGCAATACAGACATACCTGAGAAGTATCTGGAAGGGAGTGTCTGGATTGGATGTTAAGAGTGAGAGAGTGACAGGCAGTACCTAGATTTCAGCTGAGGCAAGTGAAGCTCGGAGCTGGTAAGTGGCTGGGTGTGGCCTAGAACCCAGTTCTTCTCACTCCTCCACACCTGGTCTAGCATACCTTCCCACCATGGCCACAGCTTCTCTGGTAGTCTGATCCACAGCTCCCCATCCCAGCCCCTGCAGTGCCCAGCATTTCACTTTTGCTAGGTTACAAGTATATGGGATGCTTCCTCACAATGCTTTTGGCCATCGTAGTCATATATAATTTCCATGGTGTTAACATCAATTCCTAGTTTTTCCCCCACACACCAGTCCCTAAGAGACAACTTGAAAATGGGTCAGGTATCAAAAACAACAATAAAAAACAGTATAGTAGACAGTGAAGGCCTAATTTCAGAGGGGCACAGAATGAAGAAACCAGAAAGGAGAGTGGGTATAAAATTAGAGGCCAGCTTTAAAAAGATGAGCTCTGAGCCAACTGCTTGGAGAAGATGAGGAGGGTCAAAGGCAGGAAGAGGAAGGGCAAGCCCAAATGTTGGGACAAATACTTCCTAGGATGCCAGGGAAGGTGCATAGACTGGTACAGGAAGAGCAGGAAACCAGTCCTGGAACTTCAAGTGGTGGGTGCACAGGCACTTCTTTCCTGCTCTTGCCTTCTAGCCTTACCTCCTAATCCCTAGCATCTTAAAATTTTGTCCTTGCACCGGTCCTTGAGGGCTACACAAACTCATTCTGAACCATGCTGTAGCCCAGGAGGTCTCTGGAGAGGTGGAGGAATTTCACATTAGCCTTGTGTCTTAGAATTTTTAGTAATATTTTCATTTAGAGACCCTGCTTGTTCCATGGAGGCTAAAAGATAATTAACAACCAAGACGAGAGATGACAACATGGCACTCTGTCTTCTCCTCCTCCCACAATGAAAAGCAGATTCAAGAAGAATATAAATTAGAGGAGATAAAATCAAGGAGAGCTAGAAACCAGATAACTTGGTCCTATGCTCTTCACATTTGTGTTATTAAACCACAAACATGGCTCTTTGGTGTCCAGATAGAAAACGGTATCATGTTCCATTCTGAACTCTTATCTATTAAGAGGAGAATCCATAATAATCTTTTAAAGAAGCAAAGATTTTCCTCACAACTAGTCCTTAAATGAATGTGCTCAGGGGTTAGCCATACTCTATCTCTACTTCTCTCTTCCCAGCTTCTCTTGAACTGATGACTTTCACCTCACCAAACCCAGCAGTTGCCTCTCAGCAGCCTTGGTGGTTGATCACATTATCTGTAGGAAGCGGTGGCTTAATTAAATTAATTTAATCTTTTCTAAATGGAGGCCAGTGCAGTTTGCACAGGGAAAGGATAAAGGGATATGTTCTGGGAAGGGAAAAAAAAACATCTCTGGTCAACGCCTACATATAGATGAATGGTGTTATAAAATTTGCTCATGGTCATAAGAACATTGCTATGAGGACACAAAGACAGGAGTGACTGATTCTATCTGTTCTGTGTTTAGGAAGTAGAGGGCATAGAAACATGTTCTATATTAGAGGGACTGAAAAAGATCATGGTGACCTAGAAAGCCTGTGAAAGCCTGCATAGAGTAGGACTCCTCTCCTATTCTGAAAGTTCTTAATTTTTGACAGATGTCTAAAAGGCCATTTCTCACAGCTTATATTTTGGTAAGGCATTGGAACCCATTAAAGAACGCAAATTTCAGTCACTATAGTCATTAACAGATGAGTTTGACTTAATTTATCATGTGATCTTTGATGGTTAGGAGGGAGACTACAGGCATGGATGACTGAGGAGGGCCCAATGGAGTCAGGCCTGAACAACACAGGAGCATTGACATGGATTCCTGCAGTGAGTTAGAGAGGGCAAAAGGGGAGGGATGGGGAAGAAACTTCCAAGGAGGGACTTTTTCTACAGTATGGGTTTGCTTAGCTGGTCCTTAGAAACCAAAAGGCAATGCCATTCCAAGCAGCTCTCTTGCATCCAGGAAAATCTCCCAGTTGCTGACTGGCCTTCTCATTTTATTTTTTCTCCCTCCCTCATAAGGATGTTTTCTTAAAGCATTAATGCTGCCTTTTCCTTTTGCTTACATTGCCTTCAAATGACTACTTGGCTTCACCAGAAGTGGAGTTATTTTTGCAGACTGGTTGGTGTGAGGTAGGGTGGGGAAAGCCTCCGATGGTGGAAACTCCTCTCTCACCGGGGAACTTGGCTGTGGCACCAAGTCCTGGCCTCACCAGAGCAAGACCATCCACTTTCTTTTTTTAGAACTATCCTCTTTGACCCGCCCAGTGCTGAGATTTGTCAGTGTGTTTTCCCAGGATACCTGGCAAACAACAACTTGACAGATTCAATGGTTTTCATTGACAGTCCCAAAGGAGCCTTCTGAAGACTGCAAAACTGGACACACAAACAGCCCACAAAAATTGTACCTCCCACAAGTGTCTGGATTCTGCCTTTTCCCCAAGGACTCCCTCCAGCACTGATGCAGCATGGGTGGCTTTACAGTATTTTTTAAAATGATTTTTCCAAAACGGAGGTGTTCCAACTAGTGTGGGAAAATAGTAACATTATTTCTCTCTCTGAAGTATAACAGTCACATAGGTTAATCTCAGGGATTATGAAAATTTTTATAGAAGAAAAGTGCAGAGTGAATACAAAACAGAATCTTTCAATTGGTCTCCTGGCTTCCAATTGGAAAGAGTTAGGTTGAAAGGAAATGAACCAAAATGGTGAAATCGGGTTACAGCTAGTGGGGTTCCTCAGAAAGGAATATTCCATAACTTCCTAACTCATGAATTGTTGATGAATGTTAACCATAGGAAAGAAAGATTGCTGTGCCCATTCATGAAGCAAATGGCAGAACATTTCAAGGGGCATAAGTCCCTGCCTTTGAATTCTGGCTTTGCCATTTGCTGCCCCTATCACCTTGGGTAAGTAACTCAGTCTCTCTGTGTGCCTCAGTTTCTTCATCTGTAAAATGGAGAGAATATCAGTAGTGTCCATCTCCCAGTTATTGGGACACATAAATATATTAATATATATAACATGCCTCAAACACTTCCTAGCACATAGCATATGCTCAATAAATAGTAATCATCAGTATTATAGTTAGAAATATAGATCTAAAAATAGCATTTAATGTAAAAGTGATCCTGCCTAAATAAAGATGTAGTGTGCGCATGCAAGTAAAAACTAATAAACAATATCTCCAAATCTCTGCTCTTAAAACTTACATTCTAGAAGTATTATAAAGTGCTTTAGTTATTCTACTGTAATAATGCCAAATCATTGACAAAATCGGCAAAGTATTTTTACACATAAGATATTGCAGAGAAAAGGGAGGTGTAGCAAGGCAGCGAGATATTTTTCTGAGTCATGATAAAAATGACTAATATTTAATTTTAGCCTATCACAAGTTGCAGGCTGAAATAGTCACAGGTATTTAATGCCTCTCTACCTCAAGATTCCTTACCCATAAAATGGGAATAATCAAATATTTGTGTCCTAAAATTCTTATGAAGGAATAGTAAATATAGGAAAAGTGCTTAGCATAGAGTTTGGCTCGTAGTACACGCTCAAAAAAGTATTAGCTATTAGTGTTATCACTATCATTAACTACTTAAGTGTGTCAGGTGCTCTGCTATTTCCTTCACATGCCTGGGTTGTGAATGAAATTGAATGTGCTTCTCTGGAAGAGATTGTGTATGTAGGTGGTGGGCCCACTGCCATTTCTGCACCCTTTCCTCCCTGGCCATCCCTCTTGCCTAGCCTCTCTTCTGCCTCCCTTCCCTGTGCTCTTCTCCTCATCCCCACCCTATCACAAATGCTCCCCAAAATGTAGCTAATATCTACTCTTGATCCCTGAGTGTGAAGGTCCTAATGAGCTTCCTGTCTCAAAACGCACTGGCACTTTAAACCAACTGGATGGTTAAATTAGTGACTTGGTCATTTGTTAAAGGAATGTGAGACCCAGGGGAGAAAGTGAGGATGATGTTTAAGCACCCCCTTTTAGGGGTTCATTCTCTCACAGCCAAGGACCTTGCACACTGGTCATCCCCACCCTGGCCTAGGTGGAGGGCAGCCCCACTGCATGGAGGGTGAGTGTGCCTGCCATGCTCAGGCACCTTCCCATTCAGCAAATATTTGATAAGTAAATACCATGTGCCAGGTACTACATGAGGGCTAGGAACACACTGGTGAGCAATAGAGATACAACTGCTCTTCTGGAACATATATGCCAGTAGGGCACTTAAACAAATAAAAATGTAAATGTACAAATATATTAAACAATTATAAGTTTTAAAGAGGCCTGGGAAGCAAACATGTAAGGAGCTGAATTACATTCTTCAGCGAGACAGTTACACAAAAAGACTGTGCAATTTCCTTTATATTATAAAGAAAGTCAGCAAATAGGAAGTCTGCCACTAAACAATCATTTCTATTATGACATTC
The DNA here is from genome assembly GCA_004026545.1 of Mormoops blainvillei. Taxonomy (NCBI): domain Eukaryota; kingdom Metazoa; phylum Chordata; class Mammalia; order Chiroptera; family Mormoopidae; genus Mormoops; species Mormoops blainvillei. The sequence goes on along the minus strand of PVJD01010527.1, from coordinate 459 downwards.
ATGTTGGCAGGAGTCAGGCCTTCCGAACATGCCAGGAAGCCTTAACTCCAAGTGGGGTAACATTGCTTTTCACTCAGATGCTTGTCCACGATTTTTCTTTACTTATAGAGATGGGACTAGGCTGGACCAGTGCTTTAATATTTTCTATCAGACCAGCTTCAGCTGAAAATATGGAGGAAAAAAGTTTATCTTAAAGGAATCAAAATTATACTTAGAAAATAGAGTAAACCTTCATTTGCTTATAAACTTTTGAGCTAAACTTACATGATTAAACTAGAAAATACATTCCCTCTAGAGCTGGTATAAAATCGCTTTCTTTTCTTTTTGTTTTTGTTTTTGAATATTTTATTGAGTATGCTATTACAGTTGTCCCATTTCCCCCCCTTTATCCCCTCTGCCCTGCACCCCATCCCATCATCCCCACACCTCTTAGTCCATGTCCATGGGCTGCACACACCA
>PVJD01010526.1:0-52867 GCA_004026545.1 Mormoops blainvillei | reverse complement strand
GAGAAGCTAGATTAAATTAGGAAAGCTGGAGGGGACCGTTTGAGAGTGGAGGGGTGACTCTGTCTGGGAAAGGAGAAGAAAAAAGGTCAATGAGCTTGGTCAGGTCCAAGGGTTAGTGCCCCCTGACCTGGATATTTGTCAATAATATTAACTCTACAGCCAGAGGGAGGCGACTTTGGGTGGGGGGGGGGTGGCCCAATGGGTGAAGGGGCCAAAAGCGATAAACTTCCCATTATAAAATAAGTAAGTCCTGGCATGTAATGTACAGCACGGTGACTATAGTTAATAATACCGTGTTGTATAGTTGAAAGTTATACTAAGAGAGTAGGTCTTAAAAGTTCCCATCACAAGAAAAAAATTGTAACTATGTCGGGTGATGGATGTTCACCAGACTTATTGTGGTGACCATTGTCACAATATATGCAAATATCAAACCACTTTGTTGTACACCTGAACTAATCTACTATTATAGATCATTTATATCTCAATAAAAAAATAAAAGAACAAAAAAGGAAGGTAGTTTTTTTTCAAATTAATATGAAAGGGCAAAATTAATCAAAATAATTTTATCTCTAAGCATTTTGCCACCGAAGGGATTATATATTAACGTACATACACACAGACAGACACACAAGGACACACGGGGGTGGTGCGCACTTCAGTTAAATACCCTGTACACTAAGGCTACGATGTAAAATTGTCATGTAAGCCGAGATGATGCTCAATTTGGGCGGGGCGGGGGGGGCAGGAATTACCCCCAAAGCGAGTAAAGAAAGTACAGCAGTGATTCAGAACAATTTCACGAAACATGCCATTTATTAATTAAATGATCACAAATCAAGTGGCTCAATAAAGATGCAAATGAAAACTAAAATTCTTTGTGTACGTAAACTGCATCTGTAACCAAACAAAAAAGGCGACTTGCCACTTTCGCCTTCGCAGGGAGAGTTCTCTGCTTGCTGGCAGCTGCGTCTGCTCAGTTCATCCAGTTTCTGTCTCCTCTTAGCAGCTGCCCGAGCGCCTGTACCGCAGCTGCCCTGGGGCTCCCAGAAGCCCCCACAGTGCTGTGATCCCGACTGTGGAATACACTCCGCTATTTCAATTTGTTTACCAACACTTTTTTTTAAATCCTTCTGAGGAAGAGTGTCTTATGTAAGATGTGCCCCGTCTTATGCAATGAGACAGACTGAAATTTGTATTTTAATATTTTTTCAATTGCTGAGAAGAATTTATCTACTTTAGGAGAAAAAGTATTTGGGTGCATTGAAGAAAAATGGATGGCCGGGCATTTCTGTAGATACGAATTTACCGTGAAACCAAATTTCTCCGAATGTCGAAGGCTACTTGTAAGTTTGGCTGTTAGGACCATCACGAAAGTTAATAGAAAATGAGCCCACATTTCTTCGGCTTTCCTCCAGAAAAACTACTATCAGTTTGCAGGAAAAGTTTGTAAAAGAGAAAGGAGACAGGTGAGTTGGCAGGACACTAGGGTACATGGCCAGGAGGTGGTGAACCTTGTGGTTAAGACAGAGAGAGAGTAGAAAGAACAATGAACTGCATTTTAACCTGAGAGCAAATCCTTTACGAATGTGGTTTTCTTGGATCCAATATAGATATTTTTATGCCTGCACAACCTTGGTTAGGTCAAATATTAACAAAAAGTATAAGTTCTTTTTTTAAAGACTTTATTTATTTATTTTTAGACAGAGCAGAAGGGAGGGAGAAAGACAAGGAAACAATATGTGGATGCCTTTCACGCGCCCCGCACTGGGGACCTGGCTTATAACCCAGACATGTGCCCTGACTGGGAATTGAACCAGCGACCCTTTGGTTTAGTTTTGCATGTATGTCTCTCTTCTGCTATGGGCTGTGAGCTCGCTGAAAGCAGACCCTCTGAAACATACAGGCTTGGGGTCAGCCTGAGTTGCCGGAGCTCTGCCACTTTCTCCCTGGGTGAGCTGAGACATTCCTTCTGGTCCAGTTTTCTTATCTATAAAATGTGCATAATAACACCTATGGTGAAGCCCCGGCCAGGTGGCTCAGTCGGTTGGGGTGTTGTCCTGTACACCGAAAGCTTGCGGGTTTGATTCCTTGTCAAGGACACATGCCTAGGTTGCTAGTTCAATCCCTGATCGGGGGTGGGTGGGGGGTGCGTAAGGGAGGCCGCCGATCGATGTTTCTCTCTCTCTCTCTTTACCTCTCTCTCACTCTCTTTCCCTCTCTCTCAGCATATCCTTCGTTGAGGATTAAAAAAGAAAAACACCTACAGTGAAGAATGTTGTGAGGATGAAGTGAGAGGACTCATATAAGGAGCTTAGCACATGCTTGGCACGCGAGGCTGGCAGCTCTCATCATTCCCTTGGCTTCTCACAGTCCCACCCCAGGGCCCCACACACAGTAGGTGCTCAGTGAGTGCTGTCTAATTGAGTAGACGCCTCATTGGAATTGCACCCATGCCCCCCGGGCAGCAAAGGGATGGTGCAGCCCCGTGCCTTGGGGGTGTAAGAGCACCGAGTCTGGGATAACAAGGCGGAGCTGTCTTCTGACTGGCTTATGAGCTCCTGGGACAGCAGACAGCCGTGGGCCATCCGGGGTCTAGCTCCCACTCACCAACCAGCTGAGCCCGACTTCTTTCCTAACCACCACCTAGCGGGAGGGAGTCATTGTGCTGTGACAAGGCAATGCGACCCGCCAACAGCAGGACTGCACTCCAGGGCCTCCTGACAGAGGACGTGGCGGCTCTGCTGGTCCAAAGACCAAGGGTGGTGGTTTCGTCTGGCAGTGACTGTGAGCAAAGATCCGGATGAAGCCTGGGACAGGGTGCAACGTCCCAGCATAAAAGCCAGCGTCAGGAAGGCCAAAGCTACCAGCAGTCTAGCAACCCAGGTCCCTTCAGCTCAATTGTCTGAAACCCGAGTACGGATCCGACACAGCCTTACCTTTGTCGTCACGCTTTGCTCAGGTTAATGACGACATCACCTCCCGTCCCAGCCCCCACTGAGCAGCGGCGGGGAGAGAGCCAGTGCGTTTGGGAGGACGGCCCAGAATTTAAAAGACCCAAACAGAAAACCTGAAAAGTGGGAGATTTATATAAAAATAATTCAATGCTCTGCTTATGTTCGGGATGTCGGTTCTGTAGCATTCTTGGGGGACACGAAGGTCCCGGCCACGTTTAAGCCAGATATGCATGTCCTGATGAATATAAACTTTCTAGAGGTTTCAAGGGATCCCTTGAGGTTTGGACCGACATTTGGGCCAATGTTTGGCCCAAGTGTTTACACAAGCGTGACAGTGACAAAGGCAGGACCTGCATTAACCCGGCGTTCCCATGAAGCTGAGGGCGGCACCGGGGCCGTGCCAGCAGCTGGCAGCAGGAACGGCATCAGACCCTGCTTTGGCTTGGGGGCGGCTGGACTCTCAGCGGCCTGAGATGACACTGGCACAGGGCTGGCCTGCAGGGGCTGTGACAGAGACGTGCAACCAGAGGGGGGCTGTGAGCAGCGAGGGAGAGCGTACAGGAGCCTGCAGGGACCCTGGGGCCTTCGAGTCCGGCCCTCGGTGCGTGCGTCTCCTCAAGGGCCACACAGGGCTTGCCCAGAGCTCAGGCCATGTTAGGACGAAGCCGATGGAGAGGAAAACTGGTCGAAACCCAGGAGGTAAATACAATGACTGCGTGCCGTTTTCACTTGAGTCCTGCCCCAGACCTGCTGGCAGCCGCTTGAACACGGTGGGGCCTGGGACAACATCCAGCTGGGGACCCAGAAGTCACACGTGCCTGGATCCCGGCACCGCGTTTGGTCGCGCACACGAATTAAAGCCCCGTTCTTCATGGTTATTCCCTTTCAGGGCAATTTTTATGTTCAAGATTCCCTCATTTATTATTTCTCATTATCACAATAGAGAAGTGGTCTTCAGGGCAGTGGAATCTACTTTGTTTCGTTCTCCCCTTACTTCCCGGGCCCCCTGCTCGCCCCCACCCCCAACCCCGGGGTCTTTGGTGCCTCCGCCATCCCTCGCCTCCAAGGCCTTGCGTCATTTTCCAGCTTTCAAAGTGACCTTCTGAAGGAGGCCCCTTTTGTTTCTTCCCCCCACGGGAGTCGGGGAACTCCTGGAGGGTCTCTGGGGTGTGGACACGGCCCCACTGCGCTTGGCGACTGCCGTTTCCCTCCCGGCCCTGCTTTCCTCAGGAGGCTCACCTTGTGCAAGCAGCTCTTGAGTACAGGAGGCAGGAGCAGGCCTGCGACCATCTTGGTAGCGCGCCTTGCCAGAAATCAGCTCCTCCAGGCCCCGCCCCCAGGCCCCGCCCCCCCAGGTGTTCTGTGGACCCTTTGATGTCTTCGAGTTCTTCCTCCCTGTCGCGGCTGTCCTCGTCACCTCCCATTGCTGCTGCCTGCCAGGGCCCCTCGTTCCTGTCATTCCTTCTGGGGAGGTTTTCCTTTGGTCCAGGGTTTTGTTTTTTTGCCTCTCTGTTCTCATTATTATCCTTCAAGCTATTTTAATCAGCCCTCATGTTGCAGGACTTCTTTCTTCCTTCAGAAAACGTTGACTGATTCAAACCCTTAAGACTTTTTTCTGTCATTGTTCGGTCGCTTTTTTTGTTTCTAATTCTTCTTTCTTTCTTTTCAAACTCTCTCCGCGGGGGTTCTGGAGATCCATGGAGTCATCTTCCCGTTCACAGTGGCCTTTTTTAGTTAGTCACGTGGCTCCTCTTCTGCCATCAAACACATGCCAACGCAAATCCGGAAAGAAGTGCCCTCCTCGGAACATGCGGCGTAATCTTGCAGCTCAGCGCCGCTGAGACGCGTCCCAGATGCCTTCCTTCGCCTCCAGCGTCCGCGACAACCCGGTTCTTACCCCAGCCGCGCACCTCATTAGTTTTGTGAAATTTCACCAGGTGAGAATCAATCACACTTCCCAGGCCTCAGTTGCCTTATCTGCAAAATGACAGGAGCTGGATAAAAAATAGTTGCTAAGCTCCCTTCCTACGCCAGACTGCTAAAACTCTCATTTCCCTTCTTGCTGTAAAAAACCTCCGCGTCTTTTCCAGATAACCCTTTCCCTGGTGTTAGACGCGTCAGGGCACTCCCTCCTCAGGCAGCTCAGTAACTCCGCCAGTGGCTAGACCCCCTTGTGAGACCATCCTGCCTTTCTCTTTGTTGTGTCACCAACTCTTTTTTCTAACACGTGCACAGCACACCGCGTTCGCACTGGCCCGGCCTTGGACGGGGAAGACAAACACAGGCAGAGCCCGCTGAAAGGGGTTTTATGAGGCGGGCCGGCTTTGAGGGGCGCTGAGGTGGCGTCAAAAGTAAAGGCGAGGGGCCACAAAGTTTCTGTCATGTGGGAATTTGTTTATTCAGCTCTTCTCCAATCAAAGAGGGACTATTTACACCACTCTCAGTGCTGTTTCACATGGTGTTTGCCAACAGTCCTAGAGAGCATCTTAAACGAGATTAACCAAATTAGCCACCTGAGCAATCAGCCTGATGGAAGATTCTTCCATTAATTTCACAACATATACGTGTGAAGTTCAGCCGGTGCTTTCCCGTGTTTCCTCGGGCTTAGTCATCATTATACTCATTGAGGAGGGGTGGTCTTTGACAAGTTTGATCATTTCCACTGTACGGAGGAAGATGCTGGAGCTCAGAGAGGTTAGAGGCCTGCATGGTAGTCCTTCTGTAAATGGGAAGAAGATTCTAGATCTCCTAGCTAACAATGAGCTGCAGATGAACATATCAGCCATTTAAAAACTTTTCTCACGTGCACAGAAGTAAACCCAAGCCCAATCTCTCCCAGCAAAACATAAACATAAAGTCACTCTCTGGGTGACATGGCAGGCTCTCTGAGCCTGCAGAAAGCATTGTCCCAGTGGCCATCAGAAGGAGAAGCCAACATGGTAGAAGCGGCAGGTCCCCTGATTCCTAACCTCTGCCACTCTCAGCCAAGGGCCTGCCCCAGTCCAGGGCAAGGCCCCAAGGTCACCCAGTGACTCAACATTTTGCTGCCTAGCACCTGCCCCCAGCCCTAGTCCTGGCCCTGACCTCTGCCCTGGCTTCCCCAAGCCTCTTCCACGCAGAGTGGATACAGTCCATACAAGAGATGTCAGCTGTCCCATCATAATGGAGTTTCTTTGGTGAGTGCGGGCCAGCCACCCACCTAGTTTTCACCCAGGGAACATGGAACCTTGGATCCAATTGCTTCCCTGAAGTTCCTTTCCTGCCGGTAGGCGTCTTGCCTCAGACATGGACCTCACTAACCTTTGTCTGTCCACAAAAATATATGGCCATATACACAAATATTTACAGTGACTTCATTCATAACAGTCCCAGCGTGGAAGTAACCCAGAAGCCCAACCGTACCCATGGGAACCGCAGCGTACCCATGCAGGGCAACACCTGGGAGTCAGAAAGCAGGAAAGTACGGACGCAGACAATGACGCGAATAGACCCCAACGGCATCACATTGAGCAAAAGAAGCCAGAACGATGAGCACACGCCGCACGGTGTCCTCTGCACGCAGCCCACGTGCAGGGAGCTCAGCCGCAGACTAAGGGCCTGCGGTCATAGAAATCAGACCAGTGCGGGTGGGCAGACCGCTCAGGACAGGGGAAGCGGGGGGCCTTTCCAGGGGTGACGGAGATGTTGTAATTTTTGACTGGGGTGCTAGTTGCGTGACCATATGCTGTTGTCCGAACTCAGTAACCTAGACAGTTCAGATCCGTGTGTGAATTATATTTATTGCATATAAATGATCCTTCAATTGGAAATTTTGATAGTCTTTTTACAAATCTGGTCAGACTATTGCACAAATGTCAGAAACGTCTCTTCAGTCAGGCCTCCCGTCCCCCTTTCTCTTCGGACCCCTTTGTGTCCTTGCATTTGTGCGTGACCTCTCCATAAACCTTAGCTCTTGAAATGTGGCCTCTCCATAAACCTGAGCTCTTTGTGAGGTAGGGTCTGGGCCGGGCAGGCATCGGCGAGACCTTAAGAGCCCAGGAATTCTCACTTCACCTTGTGGGCACATGGAGGCAATGGCCACCAAGATTCTAAGGAGAAACCAATTTCTGTGTGGCTGACAAGTCTGGTAAGACCCAGCCTGTGTGTTTGAGTCCTCCCCACAGCCACGAGTCCTGGGGGATTTTCCACACTGGGGGAAATGTTAAAGGGATTATGGACGAGACTTAGGGTCTACTTACCCTAGAGAGTCTGAAATCAGAGCAGGTAGCCCAGGAGGGATGGAGGGAGAAGTGACAGTGAGGAGAACAGCCCTACTTAGTTCTAGAAAATGAGACAGAGTACCTGATAGCTCTCCCCGACTCCCAAGACAAAGAAAAAGAGAAGGAATAAGAAAAGTTTAAAGAATTTTGGGGCTGGAAGTGTATGCTTCTGTGTCGTTTTGCGTTGCTGAATAAGTCAATGCATAAGTCTACTAACTACCCACTGGGAAACACTGGGCAAGGCTTTGGGTTAGGGCAGTGCCAGATGGGCTCCGACACAGCAGGACATGGTGCAAAAACTCCAGCGTTGATGCAGACAAGCAGGGAGGGATGTGGTTTTGCAGGGACCTTGGAGGAAGCACAAAGGGCAGGGAGCCCACTCAGGAGGCTTAGAGTTTTTAAGCTGAAAGGAAAACCAAATCAAGAGGAAACTGTTGCCCAGATACAAAGAACTATGCTTTCTTCCGTTTTACTGAAACCCCAGCTCTTCAGTCGGTCTTCTGTTTTCGCACTTTTGATGAAGACATGGATCCTGAGAAGTATCTTCCACAGCAAGAAAAACAACAGTGCATCCTGGATGACAAAAGGCAAACAGGTGTTCATTCTTGGTGGCCAGGAGACAGCAAGGAGGGACAGGCGTGGTGGCAACACTTTAGAGGCCACAGCCAGCAGAAGGAGCAGCCCCTGGGGAACATCAGCTGGTTTGGGCAGCGGTGTCCTGTCCTCCCGCTTTTCAAAAGATGCCTGAGATCCAGACTCCATGTGAAACCTCTGGTTTTTAGATGCAGGTCTCCATTTTTGTTTTTCCATTGTAAGCCAAAGAGAACATATTACTGGTTACCAGTTCGACCTATTTTTGAGACAGTCAATCTAACTTGAGGGAGGAGGGGAGAAAATCCCTATTCTAATTGCAATATCGCCTCAGACAGGTGGAACAAGCAAGTAACTGGATGCCTGCCAGGCCATCCTGCTCCTCGGGGTCCAGGAGCCCAAGCGCAAACTCTCTCGTTCTGTGTCCGGTGGAATTCCAGCGCCCCGCCCCAGAGATGCGTGCTTGTTTTGGGGGCAGGTAGGAACAGGTATCTCCTCCACACGGCCTCCTCCTCTATCTCCTCTATGTCTCCAAATTGCCATATCTTTCTAAAGGTGCCAGCCTGGATTTAAGGCCCACCATGATCGAGAACAACCTCATTTTAACCCGTTACATCTTCAAGGACCTGATTTCCAAACAAGGTCATGCCTAAGGCTCTGCGAGCATTTACCTTCTGGGCACACGGTTCAGCCCGGTAGGGTGGGTCTTTGTCTGCTTGACTATATCTGCTAATAACAGCAAAGGCAAATTCAGAAGGCTCTGGAAGCTGCATTTTAGTGAGAAACTCTTGTCTTAGGATTGGCTTTTCTAAATAGCATTCAAGAGCCCCCGTCTACTGACTCCGGGCATTATATCAGACTTATCTTCTTAGGGTCCAAATTTGGCTTGAATTATTAACGCCAAACGTTTACATTTGGGTGAGGAAAGCACTAGTTCTTACTCAGCAACACGGAGACAAGGTTATGAACCTCAATATTAGATTCAAATTTTACCAGGAGTTCTGGAAGGCTGGAAGGCAGCCCTCTGTTTTCCTCCTAGCAAAACCCACAACAACTTTGCTTACATTTAATTTCTATTATAAAGGCAGAGACAATGAAACAATATATGCTAAACACAAGCTACTAACCACATAGTCAATAAAATGATTTTATTCTATAAGACTTATGTTCCACAGACATACATTATGGCAAAGTGATCGTGAGAAGAATGTTTACAAATAATCACTTGCTAAACTTCCTTTCTCAGGACATATAAGCTGAGACCGCCGTTATTTCAATGTGCAGATGGAGAGACTAGGCTTTCGTACCTGTAACCCTCAGTGGCTCCCACCGCCTGGCCCCTCCCGGCCCTCTGTAGGTGAGTCTGCTTTTCTTCATCTCTCTTCCCTTTCCCAATAATTCCCCTGTCAGAAGTATGAAACTTTGTGAGGGTTTAAAGAGTTTGCTGTAGCACAAATCTTCTGAACCTCTTCTAAGAATTCTTAACTAGATATTAGGTTCCATATGTTGGACTGGGCACAAGCTGTAACTTCTCTTTTCCCCCAATACACATGAAAAATATTATAAAATGTATTTAGAAGCACACAGCCACACACAGAAATGAGGAAAGGAAGCCCCTATAGACCAGAAACGGAGCAGTCTCCCCAAACAACAGAGGTGGGAGGAAGCCCACCGCTCACTGTGAACGCGGGCTGCCCCACGTTCCAAGAGTGGACCAGGTCAAGAGTCAGGCAAACCTATGGCACAGGGCAGGCCTCCCCCGAGGTGGGGTCAGGAGGCTGGGCCTTAGGACTAAACTGCCCACCCAGGGCTGTGGTTTGGCAGCAAACCACCACATGTGGCTGAGGCTGGAGCTTCCTTGCTTCCACATGTTGTGGGAGCCCTGAGTCCTGTCCCTGCCAGGGCCCGGGCTGAAGCCGCGATGAGATCATGCCAGCAGAAATCCTCACATCCCACGTAAGTAAGGGAGGCGCGCCCGGCTCCCCACGAAGGAGTGACAGCTGGCAGGACAGAAGCAAACACCAACGAGGACCGGTGGACAACTGAGAAGGGCGTTTCGTACCCTCGAGGGAGTAAAAGAGGGAATGGCTCCAGCGAACACGAGTAGGTGGTTGTAGGAAAAACAGACCAGAAAGTGTGGCAATAAGGACAGAGTTATGAAACAGAAACTTGATAGGTGAGTCGAACGTCAGGACAGAGCAAGAGTGAATTCATGAAATGGAAGCTCGAACTGCAGGGATACTCCAGACTGGATCACCCAGAAACCAAGAAAAGGAAAATATGAAAGAAAACTGAAGGGACATGGAGGATTGATCTAGAAGTTCTAATATTTATCCAGTGAATTCTAGAGATGGAAAGTAGAGAGGATTCTCGAGCAACAATGCTTAAAAAGTAATGCCTGAGAATTTTCCCAAAGAAAGGAGAAAGGCCCGAGGACTTAGAAAAACAAAATTTCACAAAAGACCGAACAGAATAAATGGTTTTAAAAATCCACACTTGGATACATTTTTGTAAAATTTGGATCCTAGGAGGGGAAAGTGCACGCGCGCGTGCACGCACGCGCGCACGCACACACACACACACACACACACATACAACACACACATACAGAGACAGGCTTCAGAAAATTTCCTCCAGACAGACAAGCTTAAAAGGCAAACAATCCCTTTGTCTCAAAGTTGGTTCTTTCAGGGAAACACTTCGCAACTTTAACTGCCATGGCTGTCCGTTCCTGGGTTTCAGCGGGAGCAAGAAGCCAGCAGCCAATTCTAGTGGTTTCCACTTCTCTGTGAATCGCCTGCTTGATTGGGATAAAAACTCCCGCCTCCCTTTTCCCAGCAACCCCAGAGCCATCGCACTGGCTTTCTGGGGTCTCTGTACCAGAGGACACCTTTTGAGACAGAGCAAATAAGTAAACGAAGATTCCCTGAATGGTGCTTTCATTAAGTATAACATTTCCCTTCAAACATTCCACAGCGGGTCTCTTTCCTTTTGTACCTTACACAGATCCCTGAATCTAGTTCTGAAGAAAACTTCCTCCCAAATAATACTTTCGAAAGTTTTCCTCTGATTTTCTCTTGCTGTTTTCTCTAGAGTAGAGTGTGGTATGGATTCTATAAACAACTCAGGTAAATTTAAATTCAAGTAAATCGAAGTAAAGATTTAAAATGTCACTTTCCTTCTTTGATCCTATGACCTTTTGTCCTAATCATTGCCTCTAAAGTGATGTATCATTAGTGACACAGGGAAAGTTTTCAAAGAGTGAAACAGACCTAATATTTTAACTACTGTATTGAGGGTCTTAAAGAAAATGTCAAGGAAACTTGATAGGGGACCCTGAGCATATTTGGCTCACCTTCTAAGGATGCAGGAGGCAAAGGCTCAGGGATGTTACACTGAATGAGTCAGCGAAAGCAATGACTTCGCAAGTTAAATTGTCTCCAGAACTCCCTCCTTAGCTACACCGTCCCTCTTGGGATCCACTAGATGACATCATGACTAGTGAAGGTGACCTCGGGGAGGTCACTCTGGGAAGAACAGAGTCCGGCGTCCATGGATGCCCTCCTCGGTGGCCTCCCAGCCTCCATGGCCCCTCCAGAAGGGGACCAGGTGGTACTGTGCTCAGAGGCAGATGAAGATCGGTTGAAGCCCCCGGTGCAGAAGAAAATATTTAAACATACTATCAGGTTTTGCTGCTGATTGTAAACTTGTACGTAATTAAAATTGCACATATGAAACCAAACTTGGTGTCATTTGAAAAAAGTTTAAAGTTGGGGTTTTGCGGGGCCCTTCCAAAGTCAGGGACCAGGGCACGCGCCCGGTGCACCCGCCGTTAAATCCACCCCTGGTTGTGTTTGACTCAGCATGTCTGGCAGACTTGCTGGGCCATCCTGCCGAGTTTGCCTGATGACTGAAGGGACTCTTCACACTCCAAGGACTCATGCAGGATGAAGAGAACATCGAAGACACACACATGACAAGGTGACAATCCTCCATTGTCAGAATAAACAGATCACTTTAGGTGTAGCCCCATGCCTACAGTAGGTGCCTAACAAATGTTTGTGCAGCTGGGTATCTCATTAGTACATTTGGGCAAGTGCCAGTGAGTGGGAAACTGTAAGTCAAACTGAGGGGCATCGCCCCTCAGTTGTCACAGTCACTGGAGGTGCACAACAGGTGTGGCAAAGCAATCCTGGAGCAGGGAAGAGTATCTGCCATTTTTACCTGAGGTTCCCGCCAGCTGCCATGTTGAGGGTGCAGGAGGATGGTCAGCCCCAGCGGAGGAGACGCGGCTGGGCATACCATTGGTTGTGGGCCTCTGGTGGCCTCCAGCTTCCAACCACGGTGGAAAGGGCGAGGGGGTCTTCCTGGGCATCTGATGTCATAGCAGTACAGGTCACTATAAGAGGCTGAAGCAGAAGAAAGCTTGGCAGCTATGGCCCCTGTCACTTGGGAGGTGGGTTGGCTGTGACTCTAGACAGACCTGACATACCTTACATTGGGTGGGGACTCTCATACCTGGCTGGCACCGTGAGGAGGGGGATGTGGATCGGTCAGATTTCAGGTGCATGAAACTGAAAATGTCCTAGCTATTTTAACAAAAAGGATTCAATACCAGAAAGGAGGAGTTCACAGGATCCTTGGGAGGTCTGGAAGAGCGAGACGAATCCCAGATCACAACCAGATTGGCCCGCTGGAGGGAACCATGCCCTCTGCCGAGGAAGCGGGCATCCAGGGGCCAGCACCGGAGGGTGCGGTTCAAGGTCACATCACCAGGCTGCTGTCCAGCGGTCGGAGAACTATAGCTGCTTCTCAACGTCACTGATGCTCGTGGCTGCGCCCCCGATGCTGAGCCAGGCAGCCCAGCATCACCAGGAGCTGCAGCTGGGGTCAGGCAGGCGGCCCCCACCTCCCAAATCACAGGTGTCCTTCATAATGAACCACCCTGACCCGACCTGCAAGAGAGCCTGCAAGACACATTGCCTGTCTCCCCAGCCCCTGTCATCCAGGAGGATGCGCAAAAGTGAGGTGGAATGGAGTGTGGATGCCAAATCCCCTCAGTCCTGTGCAGCTGGGGCACCAGGTGTGCACACCGACTTTAAGTCCAGGAACCGAGGTCCTAAAATAATAGATGATGGTGGGTGATCCCAGGAAAAGCTTATGTGTTATCATTAATGTGACTGCTTTATTTATTTTTTAGCCTTGAGATTGTGTGGGCTAAGGAAAAGTGGAGATGGTACCAATTTTATAAGATTATTTGAGTGATTTATTAAGGTGAATTTATTAAGATAAAATAAGTGAAAAGTACAGCCGTTGGGCAATCATAGTAATTTTAGGTGGGGAAAAACAATCCAAAATGTGTTTCTCTAATGAGTCAGAAATAAATCCTTGTGAACAAACCCTAAACAGGACCCTCTTAGAGAAAGATTGAGAAAGTAGCAGCTACCACGTGCACGTGGTGTTTGAGATGATAGACACATCTATGGGGGTCACAGGAAAACATGAGTCCATTCCTCTGGCTGCCACCGTCCCAGGGAGATTTAATTAACCTTTAGCAATTTCTCCAGTCCAATCTGCCCTTTCCCCGAGAGAGCTGGCACTGTCACCTGTTGTAATTTGGAGAAACATGCCACGTGTCCACTGATCACACCCATTGGAGAGCGTGCTCTTGGCCACCCACGTGGCCTGACATCTCTCCTTTCTCTAAGCCCACCGCCATGCTAGCGGCTCTCACTTCGGGGGACCACACTGCCCTGTGCGCCCTCAGCCGGACCAGCCTCTCGGGGTTGGACTAGTTCCACAATTTCCACAGAGAAAAGTGCTTAATGATATTAACTCTAACATGATGAATTGTTATTCTAGTTTTAGGAAAGCTTTTATAACGGATCTGAAACTTGACCCTAGAATTAATCTTTAACAGGACTTTTGTGTATTCACCTGTGTAGCGAAAGAAAGGGAGGAAAGGGGGAAGGGAGTGAGGGAGGGACGAGGGGTGGAAGACAAAGGGGGAAAGAGCTCCATGCAAACCTTATGCTTTTTATTGAAAGAAATGTCGGCCCGGAGTGACGGAATACGAGCAGGCCTATGTGGGCAGATTTAGGCTAGATTTGCCTCAGGGAGCTCAGCCCGACACAACTTGACTCAAAGCCATGGCCTGGCCATCAGTCACAGCTCAGTGTCCCCTCAGCTGTCTCCAAGAAAAGCCAAAGTTGAACTTCGAGGGTGCCACGCCACTCCAACCTCGTGGTACCAGTAAGGACAACAAATAGTGGGGACCGACGTGCCGCATCAAAGCCCCACTTCTACTGGCGCTCCGGGACTTGGGGACCGGCCTGGCTGCCACGTGAGCCCTTTGTCTTTGCAGCACAGTCACTTCAGGTCTCCTTTTCTCCCCCCAAATATCCAGGGGGTTCACGCAAAGACCTGGGGTCAGAGGTACGCGCCAGTTGCAAGCCCATCTTTCTGCTGCAAGACCTCAGAAAGGTCCCGTCACCTCCCTGAGCCCCAACTTCCTCCTCAGGAAAGTGGGAAGGACAGAAAGACAGGCATGCTGGGTTTTAAAGAAGCAGGATGATGTACAGGAAATATCTGAAAGACAAAAGCTATATAAATAGTTCTTATCATTTAACCGAAAAAAGGGTGAGACTCCCCCAAGTAAACATTTCACTGACTATAAAAATCCAACACAAACTCCTTAAATTTTCCCTTTGATGATCCCCGTGAATGTTAAAGAACAGCAGAGATGACATCAGGGCACTGAAACGAGTATGTTAGAGTCGAATGTTAGGAACTCTTCCCTATTTAATTTCCCTGTTTAACTCAGTAAATATTGTTAGCAGGTCCCTGTTCTGTGAAATAGCCCCAGGTGCCACAAAAGGTTTACCAGGCAGTGACATGCACTTTGTGTTGGTTATTTCAAAGGAAGACCGACATTAAGTGTCATTTGGGAAACTCTGTACATTTGTCTCTCACCCCCCTTTATTTTGACACCTAAGCCCCTGCATTCAATTTCCCTGGTGTTTTTCCATCCTCAGACTGACTGCTGTGACCAGTGGCTTGCAGGTGAGGTTGTCACGTCAATGGTTGCACGTCGCAGGATCAGTGCCACCCTCATTACCTTGATAAGACCACCCAAGGGCCCTGCCTTGCAGGCTGCAAACTCATTGTCTGGTTTTGCCAACTTCGCCGCCGTGCCGACCTCTTACCCATGATCTTTGGAGATTCTTCTTCTAGCTCTTTGCAGCTTCTCTCCCAGCAGAGCAAAGACGCGCCAGTAAGAAGCAGGCAGGACAAGCCTCTGACAGATGGATGACGGGTGGTGATGGAGAAGCAGCGCTCACATGCCCGCGGGCCGCCCTGCCCGCCGCACCCACCACCGAGCACAGCTTTCCTGGGGGCGGTGAGTATTGCCCAGGGAATGGAGGCCACTGTGGGGCCAGGCCAGCAAATCAGATTTTTACTATGAGCCTCAGCTCTGTTGGAGACTTTTCTGATTTCTCTTCTTCTTCTTCTTCTTTTTTCGTTTTTTGGAGAAAACAAAACAAAACAGGAAATGAAACTCTAAAATGCACAAGTTGTTCGGGCAAATAGAAAATCTAATTTCAACACCCCTGCTGCTAAATCCTTTCACTGATTTGCACAGTCAGATCAAACATCAGGGACCAGCCCCCGGGCTGGGCCGTCCTGAGGGTCCGCGCCCGTCACCCGCAGGTCCTCGCTGGATCTGCCCCCTCGCCTCCACGTCACAGCCGGAGAAGGTGGGGTCCATGAAGCAGCACTGAGTGCCCTACAGGATACCTGCCCGGTTGAGAGCTCCGGAGGCCACAGAGAGTCTGTGTGAGCTACGCCGAACCTGGCTTTAATAATCAGAGAATCTTTTACAACTTTCCAAAGATTCTCAATCAGAATGCGTAGCTTGCGCTATGTATGGAAAGCCCGCTCTACTTGAAGCCCTGCAGGGCAGGTCCGGAAGACGAGTAAGGTCCTTCAAGCCCCTCCTGTCTGTTTAAAGAAGCAGCTGGTTCACTTTCATCAAACCCTCTCCATACCCTCTTGTATGAGTCGGGGTTGCAAGAACGGAACCCATTTTAGGAAGGGCAAGCAGAAAAGGAACTTGTGAACAGATCTTAGGAGTGCATGGGGTCCGCAGAGGGGTGAGCGTGCAGTTTGCCCAGCCCGGAGGGACCCACGGCACCTTCCCAGCAGACCACTCCAGCAGGGGCCCGGTGAAGCCTCCTGGGGACAGACCGTGGTCACGCTGTGGGCCCACCAGGTCCTCTGCCTTGTGGCCTGTGGGATCCCTCTGCTACACTCTCCACCCCCTTGACAGAAAACAATGTCTTCTTAGCTTTTAAATGAATGTCAGTCACATGGCTGGACCTCAGGTGCCAAGGATCCTGGGAAAGATTTCACTTTCATTAAAATTACAGCTTCTACAAAGGGAAGACCAGACTCATCCTGATGTCCCCAAATCTGGGAAACTGTGAAGGATTCTGGCACCCACCAGGGGACAAATATCCCAAGTCCACCTCCCTCGTGCTAGCTGATGTCCTGTTATTCACGTCTAGTTTAACATGCCAGCCTCTTCACCGTTCTTTCCTCCTTCCTACCCTTTCTTCCCCAGCCCTTACTCCACATAATTTCTAGACTCATCTTCTAAAATGTCTCTAGTCCTTCAATGACTCTTTACTAAAATGCCATTATTACTGGTGGGGGCTAAGCATTAAACAATTAACACTAGTTTGTATGTTAATCTGGAGAACAGACGGAACATAACACCAGCAAATGTTTGGGGGCAGAAAAAACCCGAGGAAGGTGGGTTTCCTGAAGACGCAGGGCAGTGGAGAGAGGAGATGGCCTAGAGCAGGCAGGTATCTGTCACTGCACATGTCCTCGGCACTGAGATGGGCTCTGGGAACACAGGGATGAAACACAGTCATTCCTGGGTGCGGGACCCTGCGGGGGTCAACCCGAGTGCAGGACAAGCCTCGGCCCCTGAACTTGGCGATGAGCTCGTGCCCCGGCTCCTCGGCCCCCACAGCCAAGCTGCACTTGGATTGACCTGGGCCGTTCCCAGCACAGCGTAGCCCAGGGGGAGAAGGGGCTTCATGGGGGGGAGGGGCGCACACTGTTACCTAGCTAGTTTAATTTTGAACTATTTAGGTCACACATTTCCTCAGAGATGGAGGGAAAACGCGCACAGAAACTCAGCACCGGCCATCACAGACTGAGGAAGGTCTGTGCTTTCCTTCAAAGGCCGTTTAGGCTGGGGGTGTCGTTTGAATAATTCTTCACTTGATTTCATTCATGTTTTAGTCCAATGTCCTGCAGGACCGAAGTCGTAGGCCAATCATCACTCAGCCTTCATGGGGCTTGATTTCTCCTCTGGCAATGAGAGTATGTTTTCACTTCCCACTCCCTTCCTCAGCCCCTCACATTCTGACATCTGAGCACAAGGTATCTCTGGCTCACAGGAATACCTGTGCCATGTTACACACACGGAGAGGCGGAGCTGGGCGCGTGTGCAGGCCCCGAGCCTCAGGGGCACGTGGCGTTCCTGCAGCTGCAAAGAAAATATGAGCAGATGCCGCTTCAGTTCAGGCGGCTCAGACGGGCCCCTGCTTGACTGCTCCTTACTAGGGGCAGGGTGGGACGGGAAAGGTTTTCCACAATGTCCTCCTCATTTGGACATTCACTCATTCATTCGTTCATTCATTCATTTGTTCGTTTATTCGGCAAAGCTATCTTCACTGGTCACTCTCATCTGCCAGGCGCTACAATAAAAAAGGACAATGCAAAATACTAAGATCATGGAAGGCGGAGAGGAGATATTGGTGGTGATGAACAGGTATGGGTATCCCAGACTGCCAAGTTAAAAAAAAAATCCCCAAATGGAAAGCTCTTTTCTTCCCCTAAACTGTTCTGATCATTCTCCTCTTTTGCCCATCACTGGAGCACACTCTCACAGAAACTGGCACATGCCTCCTGCCCACCACTGGGCTCAGGGTTTGATACGGGTAAGGCTGAGCGGAAGGGAAAGGAAGAAGAAGAAGGGAAAGGAGGAGAAAGAGGAGCAGAGAGAGAAGAGGCAGAAGGGCACGGCCCAGCATGAGGTAAGACTCGTGGAAACACAGGTAAGACTCAGGAGGCGACACGCCAGTGCACACCCTCCTAGCTCCCCTCCCGCACTCAGAAGTTGCTCCGGACCTGGATAGAACCACTAGCATTCAACCTTCACCTGAGGCTGCGTCTCCGTCGCACTCCCACCCAAGGCTGCAGGCAGGGAGGTCCGATGGACCCCTGCTGCCCTTCCACTGGAGCTTCCTCGAATGTGACGACCGGCACAAAAGAGACTCATGTATTTGACAGACTGTTGTGACCCCTTCAGAACCTCCCCTTTGGGACCACGCTGACACAGTCTTAGACACATTAGGAGAACAAACCAGGAGAGAATACGGCCAGGGGATTCTGTAGTCACCCAGGAATGCTCTCTAGCGTCCCGCCAAAGTGTCCTCGGTTCAGAAGTCAAGGCTCTCGAGGGGTTTCTAAAGCAGGTCTGCCCCAAACCCTGGAATCCACGCTGGGGCTCCTGAGAGAAGCTGAGCAAGCCCTCCGGCTGCTGTCTGCCTGGTTCTCGTGGGTGTCGGCCTGGACCTGAGGGAGACACGGGGCAGTGCCCCCGTTTCCTGCTTTTAGGCCTTGCCCATCCCTGGCTCCTGTCCTGTCAAGAAATGAGCCTTTCTTGTCTCACCCTGGCCGCTAGGAGACTGACTGGAAGCATTATCTGCTGGGTCCGTCGCCTCAGACCCCAGGCTCTGTGCAGGGGAAGCTGGCGTGCACTCTCGTCCTCGGCCCTAAGTCCTCAGGTCTTGGGCATGCTGGGGTGGGCCAGGAGCACAGCGCTGTGGGGTAGACAGGAAGCACTGTAGCCCACCCCACCATTCTGTTAACATTGTTTCTGTAAATGATGACCTGTTAATTAATGTGTGACGGCAGGTAGACAGCCTGTTTTCTTAAGACTTCTAGGAACTAACTTCAGCGGAAGCCGACTCCAACCTTCACACAGTCCGGCTCTGGGAGATTTGCTGACCTTCGACCAGTTATCCGAACGGCCTGTGTTTTCTTGCACGTAGTCTCCTCAGCGAAGAATTTCCAACCCCCTTCTTTCAATTCCTTTATTGTCTTTTTTCCTTCCTCCTTCCTCCTTACAAGAACCCCTGCCTGGGTCCGGTCGTTAAGATGGGCTTTGTGATGTGAGTCTGTCATCTTCTCAAGCTGCTGGCTGGTGAATAAACTTACTTTCCTTCCTCCATCCCCTTCCCTTGATTATTGGCTTTCGAGCATCAGGCAGCCAAACCTGAGTTCAGTATCAGTACTGGTCATCTGGGGCAGACAGGGACTACAGTTATTTGGGGTAGACAGGAAGTATGGGTTATTTGGGGCAAGGATGGGGAAGGAAGAGAGGTAGCTCTGTATGAAGCACCTCCTGTAGCTAGAAGAAGCTACTCTCCCCATTCGAGAAGGACACCCCTTGCCTTATTATGTTCCAGGGAGAAATTGCAGCAAATCACCCGTGACCCCCCATGTGCCCAGTTCTTCTTTTTTCCTTCGCACTTCCCACGGACACGGCTTATCTGTGCTTTCTCATTTGTGGTTTTGAGGATTTAAAGAGACTTATTTTCCACACAAGTCACATACCCTAATTACACACAGCTTTCATCTCATATTTCCCCTCTAAGACTTGAAGTAAATGTTTGTAGCATTAATTTCTCTATTACACAGGAAAAAAAAATGTCTTTCTCATAAAAACAATATTAGGCTATGGTTAAAAAAATAAACATATCTCTCACTCCCTCACTCCAAAATTAAAACACATTTTTTAAAGCACTTAAATGTTTGAGATATTTTCAGCTTCCCTTCATTGTCTTAAACATCTGTTTGGCTGTCTCCCCGCAGACATCCACTAAATAATATGGTTTATTTTGGGTAACTGATTATAGGAAAATCGTTTCATATATCCACCAAATGACATTTTTAATCACATCTTTTCAACTTTAAAGAACCAAGTGATTTCCTTATCTTGACATGATTTATCATTTGAGCAGCAGCCAGGGGCCTGTGGGGATATTATCTACAGCTCTCTCCCGTGAAGGGCCCTTATCAAGCAAGCAAAGTTTACAACCACAGCCG
The DNA here is from genome assembly GCA_004026545.1 of Mormoops blainvillei. Taxonomy (NCBI): domain Eukaryota; kingdom Metazoa; phylum Chordata; class Mammalia; order Chiroptera; family Mormoopidae; genus Mormoops; species Mormoops blainvillei. Next base: position 32,871 of record PVJD01010526.1, on the reverse strand, counting down.
GAGAATAGAAGGAAAACAAATGGTCAATGATTCTCCACGCAGTTTTTTCAAACGATCTCACCTCGTAACCCTCTTTCCCAAAGGTTCGCAGGCGATGTGACTTTCCGCTGACTGCAGAGATAGGGGACGTTAGGGGGTAACATTGTGAATAGTTTCACTTCTCACCGTCTATCAGCTAAGGCTCTATTTGATTTCTTTTCAGACATAGGCTGGATTCTTTCTTCCATGAGCCTTTGTTGCTAAAGATTTGCTATCAGCACTGATTGTTTTATTCAGAAACTACAAAACTGCAATGAAAAGTCACCTCTCTACCGTTCTTCCTGCTCTCGTGAAAGTTGGTGATTTGCGTGGCTCAGCCCAGGGTATGTCCCAGGCCCTGGCCAGGGCAGCTGTTTCCATCCTCACGTCACTTCCAAACTCCCAGCACCTCCATCTCTAATCTAATTGTCAGTTGACATTACTTCCTACTTCACTTAGGATGACAAACAGTCCTGGTTTGCCCAGGGATGAGGGTTTCCAGGGACACATGACTTTCATTGCTGGGCATGTCCCAGGTAAACCGAGAAGCCGAGCCGCTCTAAAATTCCACTCTTTCTGACCCGTTCAAGGACGTCATTCCAGTGGAACTCTTCCCTCTACCCTAACTCATCAGCCTTTCCCTTTGTGGCATAGCCACATTTTTAGCATATAGTTTCTATTTCTCAAATTCCAAAATAATAGTAAAATAAACAAAACTCATCTCTCTGATCAACCATACCCCATTCCTCTCCCGCCCTTTGCAGCAGAACACCTGGACAGGGTGGTCCCTTCTCAGGGTCTCCAGTTCCTCCAGCTGGTCTTAATCCCACCCCAATCAGCTCTCACCCCCACCCTGTGCCCAGAACTGCCCTCCAGATCTCCAAAAACCACATGCAGCTACACCCCGTGTTCTGGGGCTTCCTCCTCCTTGGCCATCAGCAGTTTTGGTCAGGCTGACCCTGTCTCTTCCTTGATATACTTTCTTTCCTCGGTTGTCTTTCAAGACATCATGCTCTTGTTCCTTACCCTCCCCGCCCATCCCCTGACTGCCCCTTCTTATCTCCTTGAAGTAACTGGAAGGCTTCGGGGCTCCACCCTGGTTCTTCATCAGCATGACCCATGCCCTGGCCCGAGCCACCGTCTTGTCTGAGCTATGGTGACGGTGGTCCTGACCTAGTCTCCCTGCTTTACTCTTCCCGCTTCTATGCAGCCGGCACTCCGCCCAGGTCACTTCCTGTTTCTTAACAGCTCAGTGTGGTCTAGGTAAGACACCTGAGAACCGAAACAGTCACAGCCCCTGATTTAAACGAGCACACAGCTTACGTGAGAGGTGTGGATGCTTTCCTGAGGAGAGTAAATAATAATTCAGCTTCTACCTGTGTCACGTATGGAATTTCTACTTGTCCGTGTACAAGCCACTCTAAAATGATAGAGGATAACTCATGGAAAGGCCGAGGCGAAATTACAGAGTGTTTCCCAAGGAATGTCATTGTATTGCTTTCAATATATAAATTCTGACACTGCAGAGAGCTAAGCAGTGGGCTCCATGAAGGAACATGCTCCCTCTGCACCTGATAGAGGTCACAATAAATCACTCGGAGAGGATACATTTAACTCAGCCCAAGCGGGACGGGCAATGGTGACATATTCGTGACTTCTCAGGCTGCAAGGGAAAGAAAAAGTGAAGCCGTCTTTCCTGCCATTTTCTGAGCTTCTCCTCATAGTGTACGTTTTATCACCAGAGAAATATGTAAGAACCAGGGTCCATGGGGCTGCTTGCGAACCACTTCCCCGCAACGGCGCGGGAGCCCAGTTCCTCCCTTGTAAATGCTTCAAATAATGGTTTTCTTTTCCCTTAATGCATTTTCTCATTCGACAAACGTTTGCTGCACATCTTATTGGGTCCAGAAATTAGTCCAGGTAGTGGATACACAGTGAGGAACGAAGCAGGTACACCTTTCCCCCAGGGAACTTACTCGGGAGCCTGACATAAAGCCTCTTTCAAAGGAGACATATTTTACCCCAGGGGCGAGGCCAGCCGAGCTCTGTGCGCTGAAAGTAGCTGGGTTTCCTTTGCGTTGAAAAGTAAATTCAGTATCTTCCATTTATGGTTTCACTGTCAAGAAACTCAGGGAAAGATTTATATTTAGTTGTATTCTAGGAGTTAAAAACCTTTATTAAGTTTTTATCTGAGAAAAGTGAAAAAAAATAAATTCACAGCTTGGTGAATTGTTAGTACAAGTGAAGATACCCATGTAGCGGCCTCCCAATTCAACAAATTGACTGTTAATGAACCCAGAAAGCCCCTTGCTCCCCTGCCTAAAATTACCCTACACTCGGTCCACTAGCCTGACCTCTGACACAATAAATTGTTTTTGAACTTTATATAAATGGAATTGTGTGGTATACATTTTCTTGTGACTTACTTCTTTAACTCAATGTGTTTGCAATTGTTATCCAAATCATTGCGTGAAATAGTTCAGCCATTCTTAAGTGCTGTGTAGTTTTCCATTCTTTTGATGTACCCAAGTTTATCCCTTCTAATGTCGACAGACATTTGGGCTGTTTGCAGTCCCTGGTGATTCTGAGTAGTGCTGCTCTGAATATACTTGTACATGTGCGCATATTTCTCATATTTAGGAATAAAATGACCAGAATATTGGATATGTTAACGATGAACTGTGTGTGACATCAAAGTTTAGTAAAGCAGTTGTACCAGTACACACCAATATGCCGTAATACACTCCCAGGCTTATATGAGAGAACACACTGCTCCACTTCCTTGCCAATTCCTAACATTTTCAGACTTTTCAATTTTGGCCCTTCTAGTAAGTGTGACAGTTACTCATTAGTTGGATTTGTTTCTTCCATGAGCCTTTGTTTCTAAAGATTAAACTCCCTTCATTACTGATAAGACCAAGCACCCTTTCATATGTTTTGTGGCCATTTGGGTATTATTTTTGGAAGTACCTGTTCAAACGTCTTGCCTGTTTTGCCGTTGGCTGTCTGACTGTTTCTTACATTCTGTGCATACTCTGTGAAATACCTCTTCAGATCTGCATTTTGCATATATATTCTCTGACTTATGGCTTGATTTTTAATTGTCTTAATGGTATAATTTGGTGAATAGTTTTAAATGTTTGCTTAGTCTAATTTATCAAATAGCTATGAAAGCAAAAAATATTACTAGAGGTTGATAAAAATATTTTATGATGAAAAAACTAATGTGACATATCATTTCTTCATTTTTTGCAGCTAATAATACCGGGTAGGGCAAAAGTAGGTTTACAGTTGTTCATATGGAAAATAATACAATAATTAATAAATAATAATACAATAATTAATAAATAATAATACAAGAATAAACTCTGTGTTTTAAGTACTCACAACTGGAAATGCCCACCCCTGCATCATTTAAAATATAAAAAGCAAAATCATACAGAACTGAAAGAAGATGTAGAAAAAATTTATAATCTTTTACCTGTATCTGACTGGATTAAAACACAAAAACTTACCCTGCACTGCTTGTAAGAGACACAATTTAAATATATGGAAAGTTTAAAAACAAAAGAATGATAAAAGATACATGAGTCAAGCACTAATCCAAAAAAAAGAGCTGGGTTTCGAATGTTGAACCAGGCAGGTAATCTAGTGATAAAATCCAGTTTGTCATGATGCATTGTCTTTTTATAATTTGATACATTCGAATTTGCTCAAATCTATGTTTATGAGGAATATTTGTCTCTAGTTTTCTTGTAATTATTTGTTAGATTTTGAGAAATGAACTGTTTCTTTTTAATTTCCTAGAAGAGCCTGTGCTAAATTTATATTACTTCTTCCTTAACTATTTGGTAGAATTCCCAGCGATGCCATTTAAGCCTGGAGTTTTCTTTGTAATCAATAATTCAATTTATTTAATATGTAAGGAGATCTTTGGGTGATCTATTTCATCTCAAACAAGCTTTGGTAGTGTGTGTCTTACCATGCACAATTTATCTATTTTACCTAAATTATCAATTTTATTGACACAAAAATTTTAATAACATTTGTTTATTATCAGGATCTGCAGTGATATTGTCTTTTTTCTTTCTGAAACTAGCAGTTTGTGTCTTCTGTCTCTCTTTCCTTATCAGTCTGCCTAGAAATTTATCAGTTTTATGATTTTTTCAAAGAACCAAATTTCATATTTATTAATTCAATTCTCTATTATTTGCTGCTAATTTTATCATTTTTAGCTTGTCTTTAATATATGACTGGAAATCAAGGATTCTGTTACGTTGCTATTTGGCCCATACAGGAAACTCGTGATCTCTTATAAACCATGGGAGACATGAAGCTTAGTGCGAAGCCTCAACACCCGCAGCGGCCTCCATCGGGATGAGAGGGAATGGGGAGCACTTCACTATAATTGATATCTTACGCCCTTGGCCTGCCCTTGTGACACTTTATAAATTTAGCAAGATTAGGGCTAGTCGATTTAAAACATATGTATCACTTTTTAAACGCCAAAGTAACCTTACCAATTACTGTCATTTTTTTCCATTTCATGGATGAGATAGCAAAACACCAGAGCGAGGTTTCTAATGAGGCCGTGATTGATGACCTATCAGGAAGTAGCAGATTGACATGTGAGCACTTCTCTTACACACTGTAATTCACCTCTTCTACACCAAAATCCTGCGGGGTCTTGGGTAGGCCCACAGACATGGGACTCTGCCCTTCTTTTCATGCTGTGGCGCAGTATGGTTACAGCTTGTGTTCTTTTTCTTTGACTACCAGACATCTCTAATTCCCATTTTGACTTATTCTATTGCTTTTGCCCTCACAATCTGTTGGATTTTTGTTTTATGACATTTAAAAATTATAGCCGGAAATCTTTTTATTTAATTGTTTTTTTCCTTTTCAGTTCATGGCTACTGTCCGCAGCAGTGTGAAAACGCCTGGTCGAGAACATGCCCAGTGCCTCAGAGTCTCAGTGTAACAGAGATGGGCTCAGAACCCAGCGCTCTGCACAGTCAACACCTTTCCTTCAGACAAGTCACTTCCCTGCTCTGAGTCCAGCGTCCTCATCCATGTGAGAGCGCAGGAAGGTGCCCTCCTGAAAGCTCCTAAGGCTGACGTAAGAGCCTCTTTGAACCCACCTGGAGATATTTCATAAACATCTGTCCCTTTTTCTCAGGAATATATATATTGTAATATAATAATCAAAACAGTATGGTATTAGCATAAAAACAGATGGTGTAGATCAATGGAACAGAATAGAGAGCCTAGAAAGAAATCCATGCATATATGGTCAATTTTTTATAGTCAATTAATTTAGAGCAAAGGAGACAAGAATGGAAAAAGGACTGTCTCTTCAGTTGGGAAAACTGAACAACCAGGTTCAAAATAAAACTAGACGACTCTCTTCTACCATGCACAAAAATTAACTCAAAATGGATTAAAGACTTGAACATAAGACCCGAAACCATAAAATCCCTAGAAGAAACATAGGTGGTGAGCTCCTTGCCATCAGTCTTGGAGATGATTTACCTGGATTTGACACTAAATGAGAAAGGGACAAAAGCCAAAACAAACAGGTGAAACTACATCAAACTGAAGAGCTTCTGCACAGCGAAGGAAACCATCAAGAAAATGAGAAAGCCTCCTAAAGGGGAGGAAATATTTGCAAATCATATATCCAATAAAAGATTAATATCCAAAATATATAAAGAACTCATATAACTCAATAGCAAAAAGGAAAGGTCCGAACGAGCTGATTTTTAAAAATGAGCACTTTTCCAAAGAAGACATACAGATGGCCAATGGGCACCTAAAGGGTGCCCAACGTCACTAATCAGCAGGGGAATGCAAATCAAAACCACGATGAGATAACACCGCACATCTGTTGGAATGGCTTTTATAAAAAAGACAAGAAATAACAGGTGTTGGAGAGGAAGTAGAGCAAAGGGAACTCTGAGACACTGTTGGTAGAATGTAAATTGGTGCAGCCACTGTGGAGAGCATGGGGGATCCTTAAAACATTAAAAATAAAACAACTGTCGGGTCCAGCAATTCTACTTCTGGGTGTTGATTTGAAGGAAACAAAAACACTAACCTGAAAAAATTCCTCCTTTATAATATCTCATTGTACATACGTGCCACATTTTCTTTATTCTCTCATCAATTGATGGTCACTCGGGTTGCTTCCACATCTTGGTTCTTGTAACATATTCTGCGGCCATTAGAAAGAAGGCAACCCTGCCATTTGTGACAACACGGATGGCCTTTGAGGGCCTTATGCTAAGTGAAATAAGTCAGACTGAGAAAGACAATTACCACGTGACCTCACTTATATGGGGAATCTACAAAGCAAACAAACAAAAATTCTGAGCTCTGCGAGAGGCAGGGGGTGGGGAATAGACGGAATGGGTAAGGGTGACCAAAAGGTACCAATTTCCAGTTATAAAATAAATAAGTCATGGGGATGTAGGGCAGAGTGTGGTAAAAGTTCTCATCACAAGAAAAAAATTGTAACTATTTGCGATGATGGTTGTTAATTAGGCTTATTGAGGCGATCTTTTCTCAGTCTATGAAAAATCATTTGAAATCATATTGTACACCTGAAGCTAATATAATGTATGCCAATTATATCTCAATAAAAAATAGCTGCTCTTCTCTCCTCTATAAACACATCAGTCTTTTCCCTTCTCTCAGATATATCACTACCTTTTTTTTTTTTTTTATCTACCTGGTAGCCACCAGAAGCTATTCCTACATAAAATATCTCCTCACATCTTCCTTTACAAACTGTGTGAAAATAATCTTCAATTTTAATAAAATTTTGAACATTCTATAGTCCAATTAAAACATTACTTATTGGCAAATTTCTCTATTGGTTTACTTTTGAATTTTAAATTAAATTGAACTGGATTATAATGTAAATAAATCTACTAATAGAATTTGATGTTTTCTATTCCCCAACTTTCTCTATATCAGTTATATGAAAATATACATATACATATATATATATATTCAGTTTGGAAGACATATTTTTGGCAACTAAGAAAAGAGTGTCAGTATTCCATTTGTTTGTTTTCCAGTCTTAGCATATTAGCAGTGCTGACTCAGCAGATGGAAAATATCTTAGTTATTTCTTATAATTTGTAGCCACTGTTTGTGATTCTTTATATCTAATAAAAATGTGGCTTGAAAACTTTCACCTTAAATTAAAGATGATAACCTGATTGCTATATTTTGGGGGAATTAAAAAGTTTTTGCCCTCACATGAACGGGGGAATATTTCTCTCAATTATTTTTCTTTTGTGATAATGTTTAAGTTAGGGGTCTTTCCTTATGCAAGACTTGCCTGGGGAATGGATCTTGCGGGGAGGAGGAGGAAGCCATCCTAGGAATGTGGAAATAGCAAGAAATCCAGCAATTTTACCTCTTCAGCTACTAAATATATTCCCCATTCCTAAGAGAGAATTCCAGAGCCTTTTAGCAGTGCATGGACCTTGTCTTGCTCTGGGTTCCAGTCTGGAGTAACCCCGTCTCCACTTCTGCCGCCTAGGCAGTTCCAGTCGGGCCCCGGGCCATCTGGGTTTCTTGGAGGACCCCGCCCAAGCCTCTGAAGCCGGCTGGCCAAAATGGAAACACAGAGATTTGGTCCCTCCTCCAAGGAAGCCGTTTCTCATTCTGTCATGTGCCTTTCCTCCCAGAAACCCTTGTCAACAGCCGAGCCATTTTGTTATATCGGTTCAGATACGAGCCCAAGAGGAGCCCTGGGCCCAATCACACCTGACTCAAAACTGCTGGGACACTTGGTCCTGCAGTTTCACAGCGAAATTTTCCTGATTAAACCCGGGCTTCTTGGGGTCGCATCTGAGATGCCACCTACATATTTTCCCTAAGGGAGTACCCGAAGGTCAATATACCCCCCTTTTCCCTTCCTTTGTTAACTCTGTGAAGAAAGAGCTAATTGAGTGAGCCAGACATTAAGATAAAATATCACGTGTGCCAGTGTGTGCTCACATCTGAGAATAAACGAAAGAAAAATTAACCTGTTGTTTTGCTATGTGAGTTATATTATTAATCAGTTCCCTACAATGTGTTTTAGCTGAAAAGTAATAACTCATCATTAGGGTGCTGCCTGAGGGTATTAGGCTACCATGGAAACAGCCCGTAATAAGAGACAATCTTTCATTTTCTCTCTGAGGTACCATCTCATCAGATGCCTTAGGAGAACATTTAACGTTTAGAATGTATATATAATCTCCTTTCTACACTTCCATGTATGGGTGCATATCGACCCACAGAGTAGTTAACAAGCTGTCCCTAACAAAGCGGCCGCCACCAGACGTAGTTCTCCAGGGAAACTCCTGTGGTTCTCGCCTCCCGGCAGCCAAGGGACCGTCCTCCAGAGCCTCACCGACCGCTCCAGTGAAACGATGAAAACCAGCTCCACGCCCAGGAAGCCGACAGATGGAGGTCATCTCTGACTTAAAATGGAAGGGAATTCAGAAGATGTGGGCCCCTCCCAGCCTCTGACCCTCCGGCGTCAGGCACGGGAATCCCCGACGGGAGGGAGGGCAGCTGCCAGGGAGGTGTGGGCCGGGCAGGGCGAGGCGGGATCCTGCTCGGAGCCGGGGAAAGCGGGGCAGGACAGCGGACGCAGGCACGGAAACTCCACAGTCCGCGCGGGGCTTGCTCCCACGAATCAGGGCTCTCCTTCAAGGTGTCACCTTCTTGGTCCTTCCCTAGTCAAGAGGGCAAAAGTCGAATGTGCTGACTTATTCTGTTGAAGCGAACACCAAGAATTTTCTAGGCATTGTACCAATAAAACCAAAATTGTCATACTGCTAGTAGCTAACTGACAGGAGCCACCCCTCTCTCTCACAGTGCTTTCAGTCATCCAGTCATGAGCATGAAACAAACACATTTAAAATCGTCAATCGAAGCAACGTTATCAGTGCGACTTTACCTCCCTGGTTCTGTGATGATGATGATGTTACTGCTGCTACTGCCGCTGCCCTGAGAAGAGCTATCTGGGCACCTCATTTTAGTAGCTGAAGGGATCTCAAGTGTCAGGAAGGTACCTTAGAATCAAAGGCCTAAAGATGTTTTTCCAACCCAATCAATTTCCCCCAAAAGGGGGGCAGCTGAATGTTCATGTCTCACATCTTTTGCTTACTCACAAATTTAGCTTATTGAAGGTCTTTTTTTAAGCATCCCAGTCCAGGGCAATCTCTCCCTTTCTTTGTGCCCCATGGTGTTTCTGGTCACTAGTAGTCATTTGGCACTTACCAGATGTGCCACCATTGATTATCTTTTCCTCTGTGTGCCCTGTGTCTCCTTCGTAAACAGTAAATTCTTTAAGGGTAAACGAAATAGATAACACACCACCTACTGTGTGCTGGGCATGTCCTACATTTTCCAAGTGCTTCACATACATTTATTCACTTGCCCTTTCCAACCTCCCAAAGAAACTCACCCTTTTTTCAACACCCCGAGGGAGCTGGTGTGCTATTATTCGTCTGTATCTTACAGATGAGACAGCTTAGAGAGGTTAAGGAGGTGCCCAAAACCACGCAGCTGCCACATGGAGGAGCCACAACTCAGCCCATGGCCGCCTGGAACAGGGCGCTCTTTCTCACTATGCCCCTCTGTGGTCCCAGAGCATCTAGAGCTTTCGCTCTACCATTCAGTCACCAGCCCTTGGTCAGAGGAGAAACGGGAGGGAGGGAACCAAAGATCAACTCAGGCTCACCAACACCGCAGAAAAACAATTTGTTACATTGGGGGTGAGTAAAAAACATCATTTTAATGTCTGAATGTCGTACATTATTTCTATTATCTTCAGGCACTCTAATAACCGCTCCTAAAACATTTTCTCAGGGGACCTCAAAGGGAATTTAGTGTTATCTGCTGGAATCTGCACAGTTCCCGTGGCACTGGGATACAGTTAGCCAGATGGGGGCGACCTAGTGAAGCCCGAGTCTCCGGAGGCTTGGGCAATGTCCAGTTCGGCGGCATCATGAGGGCAAGGCTGCGTTAACCCCATGCCTGCGCTGCTATTTACAAATGTGCCAGTTAATTCAACAGTTAACTGTTGCACACATGCTTTCTGTAGGTGCTGTTCCGGGCTCTGGGGCCTCAAGGTAAGCAAAGCAGATGAAGTCCTTGCCTCCCATGAGCTTATATTTCAGTTTGGAGAAACACGCATTCAATACAGAAATGATGGGTAAAGAAAACCATTTCGAGGGTGTGTTATGTGTGAAAGAATGAAGGGGGTGGACGAGATGACGTGATAAAGTGCCAGCACTGGGTGCAGGTGGGGAGGGAGGCTGGGTGATCAGAGAAAATATCTCTGAAAATATCCCAGGCTCTGAGCAGAACCTGAAAGAAAGAAACAGCCAACAAAGCAAAAAAATATCTGAGAAAGATATTCTTAGCAGAGGGAACAGAGAGGGCAAAGGTTTTCAGGTGGGTCGCATCTTGGTTTCCTAGGCAACGAAAGCATCCGACGTGATGCTAGAGGGGGGTGAGTGAGGGAAAGAGAGGCAAACAATGAGGGCTGTGTAGCACCCTGTGGTCAATGGCTTGGATTTGTTCTAAATGCTACTGGAAACTACAGGAGAGGATTAGGTAAGAGAAAGGCTCTGATTCGCTTTTCTAAAAGACCTTATTCCATTCTGGATGTGACATGTGGCCAGGACTCAGCTGGTACCGCCCTCTCTTGGTGCCCTTCACATGTTTGCTCCACTCCTTAAGGTCTGACCATACCCAATGGTGAGCATGTCACAGAGAAGGAGACCAAGGTTACATCTGTATCCGTGGGGTGTTATGACGCCAAAGTAATGAAGCAGGAACCCACAAAGTTTACATCTTACGAAAGAATTCCATCTCAGCCTTCCTTTTTTTTTTCACTTTAAGAAACATTTATTTTAGTTACATTTACTCACACTTTTTACCATTGCGCACTTTCCAAGAACATATATCAAACATAAAGAGACATTGGGTCAAAGCATGCAAGTCATCTGAGCTCACTTGGAATGGAAACACTTTTAATTGATGCAATTTGCAGCCATTTAAATATTTCATATTTGGTTATTAACACTGCAGGGAGCTAGAATACACTTCCCGCTGGCAGCCCAGTGGAATGGGATTTGCTGGTTTGGTAATTTTCACTTGCTCAGGTCTCACTTGGCTTGGAGTTCACCGAGAGTCGTGTAGGTCGATGAACACTGCGTCCTCGAAGGACAGAGGACAAGAAAATGATATTTCCTGTTTAAAGCCAGCCGTCAGCACCAGGAAGGAAGTCGTTTCTCCATTATTACCGTGTGAAAATCTTTCTGAGGAGCAGAGTTTAGCTTAGATTTCAAGATACCCACCATAGGAGACGGGGTGACCGCACTCGATCAGCTGTTTAATTAGACAACCCCGGCTCACAGAGGGAATGCCCATTGAGCTAAGCACTTCCTGACTTCATTTCATGCCCCCAGTCACCGTGGGGGCCGCGGTGCTTCCTGATCTGCGTCTCTCTGAATTCCGCCTTTGGGGGATGGAAGGGAAAGCCAGAGGGGGCGTGGGGAAGCGTCGCTTTGTCACCTGACATCCACTACGGAAGAATTGTTTTCTAATAGACAAGAATAGGAGAGGTTCTGGTTTGATATTGGAAAGGACTTTCTGGGAGCTAAGTTGACCTGTCTGTCACAGTGTCAGAGTGACATGGAGTCTTCCTGGACAATCGTGACAAGGCCTCTGTCCTCCTCAAGCTGTGTGGAAAAGTTAAAGGACAGGAAATGGACAAGAAGACCACACACTCTCTTTCCAAAGGTGTTCTCAGCAAACCAATGTGTAGAAAAAGTTCTGCCAGGTTTGCCAAAGGCGCTCAAACCCCATACCCATTACTCCCTCTTCTCACAGCCCTTTTCTCAGAGGGAGGAGGAAACCCACACAGTGGCCCAGAGACCCCAACAGGCACAGGCCTCCCTGCAAACACGGGTTCTCACCAAAGCCCACGTGGGAGGAGAGGGCAGCAGGGTGCTGCGGTTTCCATTAGAGCCTGGGCATAAAAGGCTGCTCTGTCAGAGCTGTCCCAGGCACTGGACCCACAGGGACCTAACCTCTTGTTCATTCTAATCCCATCTGGTCAGAACAGAGACCCCGTTCCCTGCACAGTGAGGCCACTGCTCACGGCTTCTGCCTTGAATCCCAGGGTACTTGAACATAACCTGAGTCCATTCTGCAGAAATAATATTCTCAGTGTCTTTGTTCCAAATCCAAGGGCTAAAGACTTCAGGGGAGGAATCAGGAGAAACACTTTTGGTTTCACTGCTGTCTGGAAGACGAACCTTCCACCTTGAACACATATAGAAAGAGTGCTCGGTGACAGGTAAGCTCTCCAGCTGTCCACTGGATCCCCGAGGAACGCCCAGGCACTCCTGGATCCCACATGACTGCTTTTCAAATAAGCCAAGGACCCCGATGCACCCAGTTCTGGCCCCTCGCTGGTGCTCACTCCAGGTCTCCCAGTTAGTAATGGTTAGGACTTTGTAAGACAGACCACTTGCATAACCGTGTTTAGTGACAGAGACGATGCGGTATCAGCTCTGAGCACAGAAGGCTCATCAGAATCTGTGGCTGGGGTGAGATTTGTCCAAATCCATTGCTACACCTGAATTTCTTTAGATGAATACTTGAAGGCTGTAGTTTACTGATGTCTTATGGCTTGATATCTTGTTTAATTAAAGCCCCAAGAACTTTATTTTTACTTTTTAGTAGTAGACACTTTTCTACTTGTTTCACACGTGGAACTTCCCACATGTTATTTCCCCATTTCTACTTAGGGAATATATGGCAATGAGAAGCCTAACTTTTTCCTGAAAGTTAGATTTGCTGATATGTGGTCATTTTTTGGAGTCATTGCAAAAAATCATGGGCTGTTCAGAGAGAGAAACTGTCTAGATGCATCGGATATGACTTTTAGGGAAGTTTTTCTCATGAAATTCTCTCTCTCTCTCTCTCTCTGTCTCTCTCTCTCTCCAGGATCTACATTCTAATTCTTACTCTATATAATCTTAAACATGCTTCATTGAATCACGTAGAATACAAGTCTTGGCCTCTGTGTCTGTAATTTTGCGGCATTATTTTTTGAGGACAAATAGAAGAACCCGTGTCATCGATGATGTCCCATTATTTAATCCCAAGGTGTAAACGCTGGCGAAGAGCCCTCGCGAAGGCTAACGGCGCTCATTGAACACTCCCTGACCTGCCCCAGACCAGGACTTCACCCCAAAGTCCTGGTGAGGAAGCAAGTAAATGTTGAATGTCCTGGAGGATCTTCCCTGCCCAGGCACTGCAGAACCAAGGGGTGGCCACGTTATGCGTGTCTGTGGTTTGTTGAGACTGGCCACTGCCAGAACCGCTCACAGGTCACTCTCATCTCCCACCTCGATTCCATTCACTTTATCTCAGTCTCACAGGCTGTAGGCAGGCACACAGGACTGTGCTGGCCAGAGACTCAGGGAGGGATCCTGCACGGGGTGGCTTTGCGAGAGGTTGGGACATGGTTGACAATGGACGAGAAAGGGAAGGACTATGAAATAGTAGAAGGCACACTAAGTATGTATTTTCTCAGTTTACCCTCGTGAGTGTCCCATGACGTTGCTTCACCCCCCTTTCTGTGGGTCGCATGGCCACGAAGAACAGAGGTAATTCAAATCCTAGTTAAACTGACTCAGTGCTCATGTTCACTACCATGGCTACCCTGGCATCACAGAGCTCTTCACCTGGCACAGAGGAAGGTCTGAACAGAGGAAGGTGACACTAAGGGAGACTACGGTCAGGCCAGGGCTGTGAACTCAGGGTCCTGGAAGCTTCCATCAGTCAAGAAAGGTCATGAAATTCCTTAATAACAAATTAACTCTGAACTTTCAAAAGCTCAGTACAACCAAGGTTTATTTCTTGTGCACGAAGTTAGATAAAAGTCAGGTCGCTATCCAGGGCATCTGTCCTCGGGGCTCAGCCATCAGAGCATGTAGCTTTCACCCATGCCCTGGTGGGAAAGAGAGGAAGCATAGAAAACCCACCCACTCTCAACTGCGCCCAGTGGGAGTGACTGGCTCAACTCTGCTCGGAGTCTACCGGCCTGACCTAATCACGTGGTCTCAACACACTGCCAGGAGTGGCGCCAAGTCTTCCTGTGGCCCGGGATGGGGAGAAGGACAGGGGGTGGTGACACCAGCCAGGCTGGCCTCTATCTGCCCAGATAACCTGTGCGCCAGGTGACGCTAGAGGTTGTGTTCCCTTTCTGGGTCATTGATATACTCAGTTACTTCGGCCAAAAAGTACGCTAGCTCTTGCTGTCTTGTGTCAAGTGGATACAAGCCACGTGAAAATGAAAGTAGATCCAATAATTTAAATAATAAAGACCAAGAATTTTACACTTTCATTGAAACAGAGAATTTAGGCAAAGTAGTAAGCATTTCAATTCTCTGGATTCCTACTTACATTATACACTTGACTTTACTAGTGTAGACCTGGCCTCTCCGCCTGCCAAATGAGAGCTCATCGCCTCGTTCAACCCTTCTGGGCCACCTGCTACTGTGCTAAATGCTGAGATAAAAACCGAAGCAGATACAGATTTTGCACTGACAGCCCCTGCTGGGTAACGGAGAAGACACAATGAATTCACAAATAGCTGTAAACAAGGAAGACCATGAGAGGCTCTAGAAGGTCAAATTATAAAAGGGTGAGTGGTCTAGACGCACTGGCCTGGACTGCGTGCTCACAGCTGCTTGGGCCGGAAGTGGAGGCTTGACCCAAAGGCTGCAAGAGTGGTGACTTACAGCCCCCCTGGAAAAGCAGAGCAGGGCTGATGTGAACCCACTTTTGGCTTTTGGGAGCTAGGAAACTCAGGGACAGCGTTAACAGAAGGACCTGTCCATCCAAAGCTGGCATGGTCACCACTGAGGTCCAGAGGCAAGCTGGAGTTCAAAGCCAGGGAGCGAAGAGAGGCAGAAGCTGGGAGAACAGGTACCACAGAGAGACTGTTCAGCAAATGCCCCCTGGCTTTGGATCCCAGGGGACCAGCAGTCCTGCAGTTTGTGTTCCTGGAAAAGCGTGTCATACAAGTTACGAGCACAGGCTCTGGGGTCAGACACACCCAAGCTTGTATTTTACCCTGGCACCTCGCTAGCTGTGAGAGTGCACAACACTGAAGCTGTCTAAGGCTCTTCGTCCTCTTCCGCAAAATGGAGGGGAGCTCACAGGTTGGCAGCGAAGATTAAACGAAATGACATAAGGTAGAAATGACACGCGTAGAAGGCGATGCAGTGCTATCAGCACGACTGTTATTGCCATAAGCTTTCTCCTCCGCAATCCACGTGTACCTTGGTAGCTACCTGCCTGCCTCCCAGTTTCCCCCCCGAGGGGC
Source organism: Mormoops blainvillei (assembly GCA_004026545.1). Classification (NCBI taxonomy): domain Eukaryota; kingdom Metazoa; phylum Chordata; class Mammalia; order Chiroptera; family Mormoopidae; genus Mormoops; species Mormoops blainvillei. The sequence continues at coordinate 17,435 of PVJD01010526.1, read as the reverse complement.
CCGAAGTAGGCTTTGCTCCTTGTGGAGCCAAAGATCCCAAATAAGGTCCTCGGTCTGGGTTGAAATTGGTTCTGCGAAGGTGAGTCGGGGGGCAGATCTGGGTTTCATATTCTGGTTCTTGCTCTTATGGGTTGTAGGAATTTTTGTAAGTTTCTCACACTTTTCACGAGGTAGGATATTGGATGATCCCATGGCCTGAAAGAGTCCTTCCAAGGTCTGGCATTCTATGATGCTAAGCAAGTATTAAAAAATACTGCTTTCCGGGACATTTTGAAGGCCCAGCCATGCGGGGGGTGACAAGGTCTGGATTTACAGTGATTTTCTTATGCACATTGTACTGCATCGAACCTCACCATCACTCTGCGAAGTAAGCAAGAAAAATCTTATTTTCACCCCCACTCTTCAGATGAGAAAATGAAGGTTCACACCGTGTCTATGGCATTTCAAGAGTCACAGGTTAAAAAGTGACAAACCATTGGTTCGAAATCCCGGTTCTCTGATTCGCAGTCCGAGCCACCTCCTTTCTGCTGGACCCTGCCTTGCCGGTTCCTTTCGCCCAAACCCAGTCTGTGGCCTGAGGCTGCTGAGTGACAGAAAGAGACGGGTGGTGCCTAGGGATCTTGGGACGACAACGGGGACACTATTCCTGGGAATTTCGTGAAAAGTCACATGCAAGATGGCAGCTTTGTTGGCTCCCCTTCCGCTACACTAGGAAAGCCCATTCCAGCTGCTCCAAGAAGGAGGAGTCAGAGATTAGCAGTGAAGGGGGTTACGGGGCATGCGGGGATGTCGGGGGAGAAGCGGCAATTGTGATAAGCAAATGGAGTAGTAGAAAAAGAAGAGGATCCAACTATGGTGGCTGGCAAATGTTGAACAATTGGTCTTTCCCCCCCAAAAAAATCCCAAACAAAGTAAAAACCCAAAGAACACCCCCTCCCCATGCTTAGCATTTCTGTTTTCCACGACAGCAGTGCTGCACCCAAGGACAGCCCCGTCACCGCACTTGCAGTTCTGCCTTTGGGCGGCGTAGATGCGTGGTCCCGTGCTCCCCACAAATAAGAGTGCAGTTAGGAAATGAGGGATTTGGAGTATTCATTTGCTTTGTTTTTAATATATATTTTATTAATTGTAAATTGGCATGATTCAATTTTTAATAATGGGTGTGTTCAGAAACAGCCTCACAAAATGCCTGAAAGTTTGACAGTAAACCCTCGTGACCTGGTAAAGGTGTGCCTTCACCCCCTTGGTGGCAGGTACTTGGAGAAAGTCCTCCCCTCTCTGCCTGTGCAGCCCGTGGGGGTGGGATTGATAAAGCGGCATTATCCACGTTGACCCATCCTCCATCCTCCCCTGCCCACCCCTCTCCACCCTCCTGAGTCTTATTGAAAGGGAAGGGCAGCTCTCAATTGATCTTTTCCTTGGAGTCTCCAAGACCCAGCACTGACTTCGGCTTCTGTGAACACTGATGTGTGTTTGTTGTGACACTCGGGAGGGCGTGAAGGCAGCTTCTACCAGGCACCGGATGCTGGGAATAAACTTCCGGTCTTGCCCGGTTGGCACCTCATGAATACGCGCTTATACATTTTACAACAGCCATGAAAGATTGCTCTTGGAGTAGGAACATTACAGAGATGGTTAAACCAGGCCCTTAATTCCCTCGGGCACTGTTTTTATAGCTATTAATCTCAGTATCAGGCACAATTTACAGCCATAATAGCCATCTCTCTGCAGGCATATACATACACAAACAAAGCCAGGATGAAAGGGAAGGTATTTAGAGACAATTAAAGCAACGGATCCCTACGCGCACTTCCAAGCAGCACATAGATGGCTCATTTCTCTCAAAAATCATTATCTTTTTGTACATTTTTTTTCACATCACTAAATTTTGCAAAAGTGTTTTGACAGCAGCAATCACAAATTCCCTGAAGCCAAAAGTATCTGATTCCACAGGGAAGGGAGAATGCGTCACACTGAATGGCTGGGATGAGTCTCAGAACCCCCTTCAAGGCCGGAAACCAGAGCCCACCAGTATCCCTCTGGGAACCTGTACTGCAACTAAATAAAACTGAAAATATTATAGTGTGTATTTTCTAGTATCTTCATTGTTTCCCCCATATAAACGTTTATTGATACCCTCAGGGACTCAGATAAATATTGCAAATGCTTACGTTCCACTGCCTGTGTAGGAAATTGGCTTCTTTGAAAGTTCCTGACTTTGGCAGTATTGTTGATTGGGCCGTAGATTCTCTTACTTCTACTTGGGGACATATGAATAATTTGACAAGCTTATATATGAGTCAAGCTATAAGAAGACCATCATTTTAAAAAGCAAGATGTTGCAGCGCCTAGCACTGGGCTTGCAAACAGTGACTCTCTAATGATAAGTGTTTGCAGGAGGGAGGGAAGGAGGTGAGAAAGGGTGGGAGGTGAGGACAGGCGTATCCACAATAACCCTAGAGAAGGCTGGTTAATTTGGGGCTCTTGATGTCCCCTCTACTCATCCCTCAGAGCCAGGACTGTGAGATCTTTTCCATCCATTTTGATTTCGAACGTGACAGCCAAGGCCACGTAGCCCACGGAGCCAGGTCTGCGTACGGATTCATTCTGGAACCATATGTTGCTCCCAGAAGAAGAAAACACCTTTGATTGGGAGCCAATATGCTGAGCAGGAGTAACCTCCTAGTTTTAGTCCATCTGTTTGCCCCGTGGCAGCACAGGCCAGATGGGAGGCGTTTAAATAGTAGATGCTCCAGCCTTAAGTGCCCATGTCTCTCTCCTTCTGTCTTTTGGGGCAGCCAATGTCTCACCTCTACTCATATCTGCAGTTTCTCCCTCCCTGAAATCTTGCAGTGCCCTCGGACTGGGATCCTCAGATCAGTGACTGACTTCATAAAGTCGAGTGTTGCTCCCCTGGTATCTGTAGCCCTGCCACTCCCCAGCTGTGTGACTTTGAGCAAGTTTCTTAACCTCTCTGAGCCTGTTTCCGCTATAAGAGGGGGCTGAGAAACCGCCTTTCAAAGGTTTTCTGAGGATTAAATAGAAGTGTATCGAAAGTCCTTAGCACGTGATTGGCTTTTTAGTTAAGGTCCATTGTTATTGTGGTTGCTATAACTTTTTTAAAGTTGAATATACTCACAGAAAAGTGAATTTACCTGTGAAATCGGCACCCAGATTAAGATTATACACATAAAGCCAACGACCCGGAGCCCCTCCCGCCCTGCCAGTCACTAAGTACTATGCCTCCCTCCAACAGCATGGATTCGCTTTTGCGCTTTACGAAATGGAATCAAACCGCGCGTTCTCTCACTCAGTGCTGCTTGCGGGACCCACCCCGTGTTGCACGCAGCTTTACTGTTTTCATTCCCATTGTCATATACTATCATATGGTATGACACACAATTCATTTATCCTCTCTACTTATGGACATTTAGGCTGCTTCCAATGTAGGGGTATCACTTGGTTCTGCCGTGAATGTTCTTGTAGAGGCATTTCAGCGATCACGTGTTGAGCATCTGCCAAGAGGAGGCCAAGCTGGGGGCCGGGCGGGGTCCTCTCAGTAAATGCGTTGTTAATATTCGCAGGTGGAAAACGTTCTACTTATGTATCTCACACTCCCAGCAATGATTTTGAGCAATTATTTATAAATTGATCCAGATACTGAATGAAACATGTATTTCAGAAGCTAAGGAGAGAATCGTTTCTAAATGATTTGACTGGAAAATAAAACTTTTCCTTAATAATAAAATGCACGCTTTACTCAGGAGCCATTTGCGATGATGCGGTTAAAAAAAAGAGATTGGCAACCGGAGGCCCCTGGGCCCAGCTCGGTCTGCTGGCTGCTGTTGTAAATAAAGTTTTATTGGAACAGCCACACCCATTCCCTCTCGTGATGGTCTGTGCGGCTGCCTTATCCACTGCAATGGGCAGAGCCGAGTGGTTGTAATGGAGACCATGTGACCCACAGAGCCTAAATGATTTACTAGCTGGCTGGCTGAAGAAAAGTTTGCCAAATCCTGACGTGAAGAAGGAAGGTCATCCTGAGTGCTTCCGGTGCCCTGGGCAATGTCTTCAGCTGCGCGCACACTCCGTTTCTCACCGCAAGGCCAGTGCCAGGCACCCGTTGCCCAGATTATCTCTAGGGGCTGGGGAGCCTTTACCTGGTCCGAAGGTACAGTGATCATCTGTATCTTTTGTTTCGAGTTTTTATTTCATTTTAAAGTTTTATTGATATGCAATTGACATACATCAAGTTTAAGCTGCAGATTAAGCTAAGGATTGGGAGCGCCGCCATTTATGCAGTTGGAAATCGGCATATAACCTTTGACTCCCCCATAACTTAGTCGTCCCTTGGTATCCACGGGGAATTGGTTCCAGGACCCCCTGCGGATACCGAACGTCGTGACTGCTCAAGTCCCTTTTATAGGATGGCGTAAGTCAGAGCATACAGCCAGCCCTTCGCACCTGCAGTCTCCCAACCACAGCACAAAAACAGTCCAGGTGTTTACTGAAATAAACCTGCATATAAGTGGATCCACGCTGTTCAAACCCATGATGATCAAGCGTCAACTGTATTGGAAAATAATTATCACAGTAAGTTCAGTTAGCATCCAATATCTCACATAAATGCATTAAAAACCAAAAAAATATTTTTCCTTTTAAGGTTTACTCCTTTTTTTAAAAAAGATTTTATTTATTTATTTTTAGACAGAGGGGAAGGGAGGGAGAAAGAGAGGGAGAGAAGCAGTGATGTGTGGTTGCCCCTCATGTGCCACCCCCACCGGGGACCTGGCCTGCAACCCAGGCATGTGCCCTGACTGGGAATCGAACTGACAACCCTTTGGTTCACAGGTCAGTGCTCAATCCACCGAGCCACACCAGCCAGGGCTAGGGCTTGCTCCTTAACAACTTTCATAGATCATATACCTATGATTGAAAAATGTTAAACAGGATCAAAATATTGTTACAGAAAAAAAATATATAAAATATGGCAGTCAGAAAGGGCGTTGGCCAGTTTGTGACTTTGAGCCGGGAAAGCAAGACTGAGCAGTCCCCGCTGGCAAGGTGCGCCCATCCAGCCACCTGCTGTGGGTGGCGTGCCCATGGGGTAGAGGGTTGAGTCAGGCAGACTCAGAACAGTGACTTCAGTATTTCAAGTCACCCAAACCCCCGTGTCCTCAGACTCCCCACTCACAATGAAAAATTCTGATTTTAATTTGGTTTCCCTTGTAAATTTGCCTAGAGGACCAACCGAACAGAAAACGTGAGTATTCAATCTGCTTGATGGCTTTATTTCTCACTATAAATGAGTAAGTCGATGCTCTGTTTTCTATTGTAAATGAGAACCTTTGTTCTTAGTTAACATTCAGTGAGACCAGGTCCAGGATAGGACATATAAAACACATACCCCTTTCCTCCTGGCCTCGACGTCCTCATCTGTTTGTTTGCTGGTATGTATGGTTAAGAGCTGAGCTGTGGGTACCATAACCAAATATATCGCAAACACCTTCCTTTTCCACCCAATTCTGCTCTTCCTCCTCTGTGGCTATTGAAGCTAAATCTTAAACAATCACCTGATGGAAACGTTACCTTCCTAAATTGTATTGTAGCCAAAATCTGCACTCACCCCAACAGACCATTGCTACCACAGCCCACTAGCGTGGCAGGAGTGACGGCTGCCATTTAAGCGGTTGGGTTTGTGTTCCAGATCCAGGGCGAAGTGACATCACAGAACTTTTTTCGCCTTTGGACTCTCTGGGCTCTCGAGTACACGTGGAAAAGAACAAACCAATGTTTATTATTTCTCAAAGTTTATTAGTGAAAGTTCCTCCAATAGTTTCCCGAGGAGAGTCATGTGAATCTAGATGTTGGCATGTAACTTCCTCATGCAAATAATCCAGACCCTTGAGATGGTTTCTGAGGCCAAGTTCCCTAGAAGCAGAACCTGAGACAGAGATTTGGGCACCTGTGACTTATCGAGGACAAGCTGTCTGGGAAGGGCTGGGGAACGCAGGATAGGCAGAAGAAGAAGTTAGGCACGGATGGAGTCCCAGCTGGAGTCTATCACCAACCTGATCCCACAAGGAGCTCTAGGGCAGGCACGGCACCACGAAACTGATCGTGCCTTGCCCTGGTCAGTGTGGCTCAGCTGGCTGGAGTGTCGTCCATAACTGAGGGTTGTGGGTTCGGTTCCTGATCAGGGCACATACCTAGCTTATGGGTTCCATCCCGGTCCAGGCATGTAGGGGAGGCAACCAATCAATGCTTCTCTCTCGCATCAATGTTTCTCTCTCCCCCTTCCTCTCTTCCTAAAGCAATGAAATAAAAAATGTAGGGCAGAGTCACGGAGGAGGGCGTGATCTCCCAGGCTGGGGGTTCCCATTCTTCCAAAGGCCATTCTTTGGGGAAGGGGCAGCTTGGAACCAATAGCAGGCAACACTCACAGCCCTGGAAGGATGAATGCACAGTCAGTAAAGGGATGTGTGTGGGGCAGAAACAGCTCCCCCTACTGGGAGAACCATAAACTACGAGTGGGAACGTGAGTCAGAGTCTCCGTGATAACATCTTGGACGGCACACTAGCATGCACTACACAATAAAGAACCACGACAACAAAAGTACATTATCTCAAAGAGGCTTTGTTTTTAGCAAAACTGAGAACTAACTGGTCACAAGTTGGATTGTATGTTCTGAATGGAAGGAAAAGTCTTTCAGGGAGGCAAAATATGTTTATACATATACGTATTTGTGTGTGTGCATGCCATGCACAAAAAGCAAAAGCAAAAATTGAAAAAAGACTTTGCCACATTTAAACTGACTGAAAAATGCATCCTTGTTTTTCCAATACAATGGGCCTCTTGTAGACACAAGAATTGTAGGCATGAAAATATAGACGGGAGGGTTAAAATTGTGTCCCACATCCAAGTGAGGGGTGATGACATGTAGGAATTCATTTCCATTTTCTGGAAATTCCATTAATGTTCTTAAGGAAATCATCGATGTTGATATTATGGGTACACAAAATGTTCCCCTTCACTCTGTAAGCATTGTAATTATAACTGCGTAGACTCGTGCTACCTACTACAGCAGGTATAGTTATTGAAATTGAAATTAAAATTAAAGAACATTAAGAATTGAGGTGGTCAATCACATAAACTACATTTCAAGTGCTCACAAGCCACGTGTGGCCCGGAGCCACCAGGCTGGGGAGCTCAGAGTCAGGACAGGACATCGTGGGAGAAGATGCTGTTAAATCGTGCTGACGTCAACGCTCAAAAAGCTTTAGTGGATAAAGTTTTAAAAGCAATACATTTGTGTGTATAATTGTGCTTCCAAATTCCTTGTCTTGAATGTTTTGAGTTAGGATTGCTATTGTTGCTGTTAGACTCAGTTAAAATGATAAACAGGTAAACAGAAAGGTTACAGACTTTGGAGATGGGGAGCTCTGGATTCCGATCAACTACTAGATAGTGACTGGCAAGGTAATTAACATCTCTGAGTCTCAGCTTCTCCGCGCCTGTAAAGTGGGGAGGGTCAGAGCCATTTATTTTGAAAGGGCTTCGTGAGGGTTCAATGAGTCGGTCGGCACCTCTAAGTGGCCCAGCCTATGGTTTGGCACACAGGAGGGACGCTTTGATAATTACTCTTGTTTTGTAATGGAAGCTTGTTCCCTCCAAGCAAGTCTTCATAAAATTTCGACCTAGCAATGTTAGAATTTCCTCTTTCATTTTGACAAATATTTTAATCATTCCATTTGCACACGTCTGAAGTTATTTATACGTGAATTGTTTTGACAGAGACAAAGGAATTGATTTCCTTCTTTATCCTCCACTTCTTGGTTCAGCCTCTAAGATACTTTGCGGAAAAGGAATTAGGAGAAATTAGACTAACCCTGATTTTAGTGTTTAGTATGGGAGGCATTATGAGAGACCCGCGATGGTTACAGCCCTGGACCAGAGCCCACCCCTGTTACAGTTAAGAGGCTCATTTCTCCCTGCAAGGGTCCTTGAGAATCATTTCTAGAAGAGGCCTTTGAGATGCTTTTTAAAAATCAGAAGAAAACACTTCCAAAAATGAGTTCTCTCCAGAGTGCCAATTAAGTCCCGTGATTAATCTCCATCAGCCCGCGGAGCGCGCCCCAGACCGCGGGCAGCACATCTCCGCTCCTGAAGCCTCCGCCGCTCAGGGAGGGGCCCCGTCCAGTCCCAGGTCCTGCCTCCCATGGCTGAAGACTCACGGAGGACCACTTTGAAACAGAGGGGCCTATGCCTTTGATTAAATTTAGCTGTAAGTCATAGCTCTGTCTCTCTGTGTATACAGCCCTCAGAGAGCTAGCCTTTCCCCAATCATCAGCAGCCCCCGAGGCAGCAGGAGACAGCAGCTCTGACTGACCTCACGGCCACAGGGTCCGACCTCTGGCAGGCTCAAGGTAACACCTGAACCTAAATTAGGTTTCAGTTCCTGAGTCCTAAAGTGGACGGACCTGCTGGGGACTTTCCCATGAGACCGGATGGAGGGACACTGGAAGAGATTTCAGAGCTGACCTGAAGAAATGATTTATTACCCTAACCTCACTTCCGACCAGTCATCTCCCAGCAGAACCCCAAACCTCTAACCCAGAGTGTCTTGTGATTTTGACCCATAGAATCTGTAACCGGCAGCCTCTGGGAGCCAGGGCTTTAAACTCGAGCTCTGTGTCTCCAGTCTCGCCAATTCAATGCTGAACTAATTTTCTTTCTACCCTGCGAACGTCTGCTCATGCATGTCTTTGGGCCACTGCGTGCAGGCAGGCGGACTCAGAAGCACGGGGGTCCTGGTGACAATTCCCTTAGCTCAAAGATCCTGTGGGTAGAGTCAGCTCAACATGGAGAAGAGGACAAGGCAGGTTCCACGCGGTGGACTTTTCGCAAGTTGGCCAGGAATTTAAAGGCTGAGACTTAAAGGACCGAGCAAAATGCTCTCACAGGGCCAAGAAGCCTAGAAAATACCCTGACCTGGCTCTCCCGTAGCAAACTGCACATGCAGAACAAACTACTAAGGCAATTCCAGCCGCCTTCTTCTGTTTTCTTTCTTTTTAATACATGAATCTGGCTTTGCCTGGACTGCTGCCTTGACCCCCGTTTCGAATTAAGACATTTATCCATGGAGCTTGCCCACCCACAACTAGGCCATCCACTGTGGACACCCCCAAAAAGACATTTTTATGGTCATCGAGATCTGACCTTTCATGCTAAGAACCTATGCTGGAGGGTGAGATGATGACGACATTTGAATATATGCATATATTCAAACGTATATCTTTATTTGAACACACACACATATGTTTTAGTGATTTGTTTGTGTGTTTGTTTTTGTTTCGGTCCATGGGCGGAGCTCTTTGCAGACAGAGATTTCCTTTCGGAGACAGAAAGTCCACACTGGGGATTTCAGGCACAGGCGGTGGTCACTCGCCCTCCGAAGCAGGGCCCTGGAGAAGGAAGAGACCCAGGTCCTCCCCACCAGAGAAGTGGCTCCCTACCCAGTGCCACCTGCCCCAGCAGCAGCCAAGCTGACCAGCCGGTACACAGTGGTTCCCAGGCCAGGGCGGCTGCTGCTACTTAAGAACACAAACCCCACGAAAGCTCGCCTCTGTCACAGCACCTGTGACAGCTTCGGAGAGGAGCGCGGCTCCTGCCCACCTGCCGCGCTTGCTTTCAGAACAGGGCTTTCTTCTCAAAGGCGAAGGCTGATGAGCTTCTCATCTGTGACCCTTATTGCCTCAACTGCCACCCAGTTGGCCCGTGCTTCCACTGGACGGGACCCGGGAAGGATGGGCCCACTGTCCCAGGAATGCCGTCATCTTCCCTTCCCCAGGTCAGCAGCTGGGCCTGCTCAGAGCAGCAGAGGGGCCGTGACCTGCAGGGTCCTTTCCTAAGTGACTCCAGAGCCCGGGCTGCGAGCAAAGCTTCTGTGCTTCCTCCTGCCCTGAGACAAATGACTCAATCAGGAATTGAAGCCCTTAGGAACTCCGTTGGGTTTAAATGAAAATTCAAATGAGAGAAATGGAGGGAGGGATGTTAAAAAAAGGGTTTTAATAGGAAGGAGCTAAGCGGGAACTGAGAGCCTGAGCAGACGGGCGCAGAGCTCACAGAGAGGCCACTCCCTGCTTGGATCGTGGGGACTTCAGGTCCACGATGCTGGGCATGGGGTCACCGAGGAGTTTACAGGGCGGAGTCTGTGGGCTGCTAGAAGTGGCTGGAGAGGGCCAGAAGGACGAACACTATACTCAGAATACAAGCGCAGCCCTTTCTGTCCAACTTCTCTACCACTGGCTTCGTTCCCGTCATTCTCTCATATTAAATTTTTAAAATAATTTTTAAAAACAGCCTACAGGTGGATGTCCCTGCCTCTGGCCTGTCTCCCTCCTCCTTCCTTCCTTCCTTCCTCGCACCCGTAGAGCTATCACTTACGGCTCATTCAGCAGGCGCTGTCGATGTATAACCTGCACAGGCATTACCTCTTCTGCATGTCGGGCAATTAGTCCAGGCCCGGGGAATAGCACCGATCGACTCCTATGGTGGCTGCATTTTAGTGGGGAAGGAGGGCTATGAACAAGGTAACTACACTGCATGACGTGCGGGGTGTGGATAAATAGAAGCGGGAGGAGGACAGGGCGCAAGGTGAGACCCTTTTGTGTAAGTTAATGGGGCTGCACTGTCTGGACCCTAGGTGGACCAAGTGGAAAATAACGCCTCTGGGGACACAGCTGGCCTTTGCACCCTTCCTCCGGGGCCACAGCTCATCCAGGGCTCAGCCACGGCAGGCAGGGAGGGCTGGGCCTCAGAACCCACTGCTCCCTCCGCGGGTGACGTTATGCAGCAGAGTTACCAAGTGGGGGATGAGCATGTGTGTGTACATGTATGTGCGTGCACGCACACGTGCACAGGTGACTTCATGTCGAGGCCAGAGCAGCCCCTGGGGTGGTGACATGTGAGTGGAGACCTGAAGGAGTGAAGTGGCAGCCCTGCCATACGCGAGGGAAGGTCAGGAAGGGACAAGGGCAGGGCCCGAGGAGAGAGCCTGCCCGGTGGGGCCCAGAAGGGAAGGGGGGCAGTGGCTCGTGCAAGGGGGCAGGCAGGGGAGGGCAGGGGAATGTCGTCTGGACCAGGACAGCCGCCTGCACGTGGCGCGAGTGAGGGGCCGCGGGAGACGGGAGCAGGCCCTGACTCAGTCTGCAGGGCTGGGCGGGGCGGAGCCGGGGAGGCCGGCAAAGAGGCGGTCACAGCCCTCCCAGCAGGAGGGGCCCCAGTGTGGGCGTCCCCCCTTCACCTTCCACTGTGGCCTGTCCACTCTCCTGAAAGCCCAATGCGATCAGTGCCGTCTTGGTTAAAGAAAAACGCCTTGCAGTGGCTTCACGTGGCCCACAGAATGGCGCCCCCGTGCGGCCTGGTCCTAGCCAGGCCGTCTTCCCTTTCAGCCTCACGGCCTGGCGGCTCCCCTCCCCACCGCCCTGCGGCACCACCTTCCCAAGCCCTAGCCCTAAGCTCTCAAATGCGTGGTCTGAAGGCCCCTTCTGGTCAGCAGAGCTGTGTGCTCGGTGTCCCTGGTGACAGGTCAGGTTCCACAGGTGTAAGGTCTGGGGGCTGCGTAGACGTTCTTCAGGAAATACTTGTGATGAAGAGAAAATGCAGGGCTGAGAAGGGGAGGTGTCAGGAGGTAGGGGTGAGGGCACACAGGGCGGGAAGGGGGGTGTCAGGAGGCAGGGGTGACATGAGGTGGGAAGGGTGAGCTGGCCACCATGAGAGCAGCTGGGCAGTGAAGGGCTCTGGGTTGGCACCATAGCATCCACTACATTCGGCCTGAACGGTCTTTTTAAAATATATATATTGGTTATCACTAACTGAAAGTTGAAAATTTGTACAAAACCTGAATTGCTGAAAGATCAGCGATGAGATCCCCCAGGGGCAGCCCCTCTGCAGGGAAACAGTTGGCCAGAGCTGAGGGTCGGCTGTCCCCTCCACATGGGCCTTGCTCGGGAGTTTCCCCGGAACTCCCAGTCCTGCGTCACGCTGCACACCCCAGGCCTGACCCATATGGTACCCAGCCCCGCCCAGTCACATGTGTGCCTTCCTGTGCCGCATCATTGCTGACTCTCCACCAGCCTTCTTGGATTGCGGCTCCACTTCCTCACCTGTGCCATGGTCTGACTGTGTGTCTCTGCCCACCCACCAAATTCATGTTACAATCTTAATGTCTGATGTGACACTACTAAAACAGGGGCCTGGGATGTGCTTAGATCGTGAGGGTTGGGCCCCATGAATGATTAGTGCTCTCAGAAAAGGGGCCCCACAGAACCCCCTCACCCTTCCACCACGGGAGGACCCCAGGAAGAGACCCCCACCCCAAACCTGCCCACACCTTGATCTCGGACATCGGGCCTCCAGACTGTGAGGAATAAATGTCGTTTAAGCCACCCGCTCTGCGGAATTCGGTTATAGCAGCTGGACCAGACTAAGACGCCTGGCAAAACATCCATCTTTAAAGCCACATTCAAAGTCCTCCCGCTCTGTGGAGCCTTCTCGGACCCCCAGGGGACTTACCCCTCTCTCTGAAGCCATAGGGTGAGGCTGTGCACGCCCTGAGGCAAAGTTGCACCCTGGTCCCCTTTCTGTATCCAGCTTCTAACCCAGGGTCTGGCTCATGGTGGGGAAACTGGAACTGTTTGTGTAAAGGAAGTGAATTTCAATAAAAACCTTCCTGAGTTACAAAATCTAGAGCACCTCATTGGAAAGGGACTCAGACTGCTAGATATTTTGAAGGTTTAGCAGTAACAGCAGGGACCTCAGCACTCCTTACACATCTCCGGTCCTGGTTTTCCCCAGAGAGGTGGGGCGGTGTGTCCCTGTGACAGCTGCTGCCACAGCAAGTGAGTTCAAACTACATGTGACACATACAGGGTCCTTCGAAACATTCCCCAGACAAGCTGCCCGGTTTAGATCAACGTGTGCATTTATCGGTGCTACAACTCTACACACACACTGTTTCTGCAATGTCTTTCAGGGGGCACTGAGAGAAGGGGTGTCAAGTGGGGGGACATGGAGTGCACGGGTATGAGCTCGTGATGGAGGAGAACAGAGCTCGCTGACACGGGGCCACCGCCAGATCCCACTTCCACTGTCAGAAGCCACTGCGCAGCCTGGAGACCGTCGGGGAGAGGAGGCAGCAGCGAGTGGTGGCCTCCAACAGGGACAGGGCGGAGGGCGGGCAGGCGAGCAGAAGACACACCGGCTTTTACAGAGACAGACACCGTTCACTGTGGTGCTGCCTGAGCGGTGGTTACTGCGGACGGAGCCAGGGCTGTGCTAGCCTTTACGACCCTGAAGCGGGCCCGTGCTGTTCACATTCACAGCGGACGATCAACCTAGGAGGAGTGTGTGGGAGAACTACAGCAAAACTGCACATGTAACTTCATCCGTCGCTGCGACAGCCGCCTGCTTAGAGCAGTAAAGATAATGTCATTCGCTCAGGGGCACATGGCTAAGATATCATTAGTTTTGAACTCATGTCTGTGACCCCAGGGCCAGTGCCCCTTGGACGGAATTCACCAGACTCACTGGCACAGACCCGAGGCAGGCAGACCAGGGCACCGAGGAGCTGGGGTGGGCCACCACCTTCCCGTCTGCCTCCCTGCTTCTTGGCCTCTGCTAACAGTTGGCACCTGGCCGGTGCTGGCTGGTGGCCCTTCGTCCAGCTCTGCCCACCATCTGGCACACAGCCCTTCCTGCTCACCGTCCCCTCTTCTGCCCGGGCGGCTGTACCTGCTGCTCCTGTCTGGCAGGACCCATGTGGCAGAGGGTCGTCTGTGAGGCCCTGGGCTTTGGCTTCAGCAACGTTGCCGTGGTTCCGTTCTCCTGGAAGTCTGTCCTCCTCTGCCTTTGTCCCGAGGCCCCCGTGGCCTTCCTGTTGCCCACTCCTGCTGCCGGTCACAAGAGGGGCTCCTGCTGCCCCGAGATGAAAAGCCAGGGGCTCCAGTACTCTCTGTGGTCGGCATTCTGTCCCGAAAGCCCAGCTTGGTCTCCCCTTGTGCAATACTGGGTCCGTTCTGAAGACCGGGATGTTAGTAGAGAGGGAAGGAGTGGGGAGCCCCAGTGACATCAAAAAGCCCCTGTCCACACATGGATCGATAGCCTCTGTGCATCCAAGTCTCCTATACCTGTCCCCAGAGAAGGTGGAGGGGGCTGTTTGCTGACCCACACAAGTCCGGGTCTTCCCCGGTCCCCCAACCACTTCATGGTGGTATCAGTGGGGGGTCGGGAAGGAAGGCTAGGGTGCTGTGAGCAAGAAGAGGAGTCTCCCTCCTTGTGGAGCATTGGCTCCTGGGGGCAGTGTCCTCAGCGTACAGGATGGGACGGGGTCACCCCCTGATGCTTCAGGTCCTTGGGCACCCATGCTGACTTGGCCCTTGGGTCCACAGTCCTGGAGATGTTTGGCTGTTCTTCTTTTCCCATGTGTGGTCCCCCGAGTAAGGGGATGAAGGGAACTTGGGGTAGCCCTGGGGGACTCGTTGCTGCATATGTCTGACGGGGTGCCGCGGGGAGATCCTCCTGCAGTGAATGGGTTCGGGGCCTGAAAACTGGGTCCAGTCCAGACCGGGCAAGGAATCCGGAGTTTGCTGGGCGAGCTCCCCACAACCTCCCGATTACCCATCTGGCATTTCTTTGGGTTATATAGATTGAGAAAAACCCTATTGATTACCCATCTAAATGGTGTCTAGGGGCAAGTGACCTTCATAATTCAGTGTGAGTCAGTCCCCTTTAGCTGACACTCCCACCTTACTGCTTGTTATAATAACTGTGCCTTACTTCTAATGGTTAAGCTCTGCCCCCTGACCTTTATTACTTGGGGATCACATCATCCCCCTTGCTATCAGTGAGCCCAGTTCTGTATCAGCAGCTGTTTACAGCCGGCCCAGCCCTTAGAAGAAAGACAGCACTGAATTTCTCAGTGATGCTGCAGCCCTCTCCCCACACTTTCCTTCTGGCTTTAGGCAGCACAGGATCGCCCAGACCCTCCCTACAGTGCTGTCACCCAGCAGGTTTTCTGGCGTGACACAGTATACTCACTCGGGCGGGTCCACTTCTCTGAGACTGCGACCACTCCTTCTACCACCTGCCACTGGCAATTCTAGCATCCCTACTCAGTGTCAACCACCACCCAGACAACGTGTTAGAAATACCTCCCAGGGTCCTTGACAGGGTATTAAGTCCTGTACGAACAGGGTGTCGCCACGTATATAGATAAACTCTGCCTAATTCAACTTTATGTTCCTCCCCATTTGATTCAGAACCTACAAACTCCAACCCCTGATATGCTGGTTCCTGGGGATCCATGTCAACTGTGTCTTACAGCTGCTTTGAATAGAGTCCTCCTCTTTCTTAGCAGGATCAGGATTCCCTCGGAGGGTTATGCTGCGACTTAACGCTAGTTATTGATCGGGTGGCCAGCGGGTGAAGTAGGGAAAGATTCTGGGAGGGGACTTGTTGCCTGGCAAGAGGAGTGGGCTATGTCCGTCTGTCCAATAGTTCAGAGAACTGGGGGATTCAACATTGTCAAGTTCATCCACCAAGATGTCTTCACCCCCATCTCGGGGTCTAATCTTTCCCTTCCAAAGCCCTGATCTTCGCAGAGTACGCCAGTCCCGCGAGAGTTAAACTTTCTCTGGAACTTGTTATTCTTATGATGAAAACCTGGCCCAGGTTCTACTCTGCGTGTAGCTGCCTGGGACGACAGCCCTTTCTGTGCTGTCGGCTTCCACTCCCAGCTTTTGATTGATTAATCCGTGTTGGCCTCTTATGATCTTTCCTCAACCTTTCATTTCAGTTTTTCCTATAATTACTATTTCCCCCCATATTTTTCAAACACTTAAAATATTCTACTAGTGAAGGCATTTTCTTCTGCTGATACATTATTTAGCTAACCACCACAGAAAAATGTAACAATCTCATCGCCACCTTGGGCCAGGCGCTAAGCACGCTTCACGCACCGGCCGTGACGGGGGCCTTCTAGGAGCTGACAGGGGGGAGCCAGCTCTAAAACCCCACCTAAGCCCCTGCCTTCTCAGTCCGCTCGACCTGGTTGCAGCCCGGGCACTGCCTAGAAGCAGAGGCTGCAATGAAAATTAGTAAGCAAAATGTCCGCTGGGAAGAGTGGTCCCAGGAAAAGTGAAGGGGGCAGGACTGGTCAGAGGGAGAGGTGGTTCTCAGAAGCAACCCAGGTGTTCCGAAAGGCAAAGCGAGGCTTTCTCAAAGGCATGGTGATTTCCAAAGCTGGACTGGCTCTTTAGAGATGTCCTGAGTCAGGAGGAGTAATCGGTCATTGAATGCGGGCTGCTCTGGGAGGGGGACATGACCGCGGGCAAGGTGATTGTCTTCAGCTGAAGATACCTTCTAAGGTCAGCTGATATGTCTAAGGACTTGGAATTTCCAAGGATTCTGAAGATTTTCAGCTGGCAACACGCAACAGCTAAGGATCTTGGGGGTGCAGCAACACCCTCATGCAACCCAGAGATATTTGCATGACATTTGAAAGACCTAAAATACACCATTCTTCTCCCACAGTGGTGGCCATGCCTGGAAGCACGGACAAAGGAAGCAGGACTTTTTGCCAGAGTCCCTCAGGGGCTTCCTGAGAATGACCTACTTGTTGCTGCAGGTGGCTGAGATCATTAAGGAGGAGCCTGTGTGATTGCTTCATCTCCATATTCACTGAAAGCAAGAAGGCCCTTCTTGATCTCCAATCTCTTGACAGCTCCAACAATTATATGAGCCTCCAATTTCTCATATTAGGTGCCTCCTGGCAAAATTATCTAACCTGACTCCTATTTTTCTGACCCAAAGCTTACTAGCAGGATTGTGTCATCCAGAATAATACCCCAAAGTAAGAACATAGGTGCTTTTCTTGATAATCTCTCCAAAAATCAATTAACACAGATTTTTTGAGCATCTAACATTTTCCTCACACCAGTGATAGATACTGAGTGCTAGGACCAAAGAATACTTTTCAAACTAATGGAGAATAATGCAAAAATGTTGGTCTTAAAGCTTTATTCCAAGATGACTGTTATTATTTGACCTGTCTTATAGTTCCCTAGAAAGCCTAATGCAAGATTTTTCCAGGGTTGGGTGTAAGAGGAAGGAAAGTTTCCTCCTCTTCTTCCTCTCTCCATGTTAAGTTTGGTAATCGCTGTCTGTGCTCTCACAGTCCCTTGTAACTGATTTGATAATTATACACATTATTTTTTAACACCTTATTCCCTTTAATAGACTGTGAGCTCTTTGGGGGCAAAACATACTTCTTATTTACCTTGTAATTGCCAAAAGTTAATACAGCATCGGGAACATTACAATAGATCAGTGGATAGTGGGTGAATAAAGAAAGAGAGTAAACTTTTTAAGATAT
>PVJD01010525.1:0-52952 GCA_004026545.1 Mormoops blainvillei | reverse complement strand
TTTATTGTGATCGCTTCTTTGTTTGTAGAAGTTGTGTCGCATTTCTGCTGTGGTCAGAGACGCCACTCTATGTGACTTCGATCTCCTGAAATCTGTTCAGACTTGCTTTATGACGCAACATATGGTTGGTTTTAATAAATACAATGTTTTTTTGGAAAGATGTCTTCTCCTACTGTGGTGTGTGATGTTCTATGACCATCAGTTAGGTCAGATTTTGTCATAGTCATTCTTTTATATGCTCGTTGATTTTTATCAGCTCCTTTCATCAGTGAGGAAACTATATTAGTTCTCACTATAACTATGGATTAGTCACTTTTCCCTTTTAGATCTATTAATTCTGCTGAAAATAGTTTGAAGCTAAGTCATTAGACCAATAAAGATTTAGAATTTTCCTATCGCTGAAGCGGATTTACCATTATAAGCATTTGGAAGGCCATCTCTATCTGTAACAGCACACAGTTCTCTACAGCAGGGGTCCCCAACCCCTGGGCCATGGACCTCCCTCATCAGTGGCAGGAGCTGGGCCGCACGGCGGGTGGTGAGTGGCGGGCGGCTGAGTGAGCAAAGCTTTGGTCGTGTTACCGTCTGAGCCCCGCGCCCACCCCATGGGAAAATGGTCTTCCATGAAACTGGTCCCTGGTGCCAAAAAGCTGGGGACCTCTACTTTAAAGTATATTTTGTCTGATGTTAGTAGAACTATACATTTTTCCTTTTTTATGTTTTTTACTGTCAAACTTTACGTAGCTTTATGTTTAGGGGGTGCCTCTTGTGAGTCGTTTACAGTTACTTCTTTAATACTGTCTGACATCTTTGATTATTTAGTCTCCCTCCCCCAAATCAGCTTGTTCGTCATGCGTTCCCTAAGCCTCATGTAGTCGGAGGGCGTGATGTGTGGTTTCGACTTCACGCTCTCCACTGTACACGATCCCTGTCCTGGTGTCGCAGGACCTTCGACACCCCGACTGCCTGTGTTGCTTCACCGCCGGCTGTGGCCCTGCCCGCCACAGCACACGGGGACCGCAGCTGGCACTGGCATCACATGTGGCACGGGGTGAACACCGACGTGACAAAGACACGTAGAAATCCGTGTTCCATACAGGTGTCGACTCTGTGAGCACACGTGGATATTGCAGACGTTCTCTCTCTTTTTCTGACCTCGGTGAAGTTTCTTTGAGTATTGGGGGGATGTCTGCGAGAAACAGACTCTCCACGGGGCAGATTCTCCGAGGGAAAGAGTGTCGGTGTCATTTGCATAGGGACGTTTCACTGTGTGTCACGGTCCCGACGGAGAGATGGAAGGCTCTGATTCTGCGTTCATCTAGGAGAGCGTGCAAGCTACATGAACTCAAGGGAACTAGGATACCCTCGATTTCATATACCAGTGTTCCCTGGCAGTTCCGAATGCATTTGAAAATAGCCATTAGTTTTCTAATTGTCAGAATATTTACTTTCTAATGAACATTTCCCGCTCTTTTTATTGTGGAGAAGCAAGGAAAGTGTTTTCCAAAGGCCATGTGTTTGTGTGTGTGTGTGTGTTCATGTGTTTGTGCATGTATGTGTGTGTCTGTGCATGTGCACACACAGACATGTTTGTATGCATGCATTTATATGCATGTGTGTCCATATGTACATGCACGTGTCTCTGTGTGTCTCAGTGACAGCAGAACACACCTGCCCAGCTGGGACTGACTGGGACGATGCAGGACAGAGGATTTGGCGTTCAGCGGCAGGACCACTGCTGTCCGTGGGGCTGGCGGGGGGCACCTGGGTTCCCTGTGTCTCCGTGGGCTTCCCACGGACTGGGCCGATTCTGCAAAGCTGCCTTCTCTCCTCCCGCCCCTCCCCCCCACGACCCCTCCCTCTCCTGCTTGAGCCCCGCCCCAGCTTAGGCGCATGCGCTCGCGCTCACACACGCCTAAGTCCCTCTTGCTTTGATTCCAAGCCATCAGGCTTTATAACTGTAATTTCTTTCCTAAACCTTTGGGATTCATTATGTTTGTTTAATTATATCACACATTTTCATTTATTTAAAGCCCCTTCCTATCACAGCTAACAAAACCAATATCATGCGCTGGCTTGGATGCGTTCCAGGCCTGGTTCTCCAAGGGCGACAGTCAGCTGGAGGGGGCCCGTCAATGAGACAGAATGCCACCTCCCAGGAGACTCTGGGGTTTCAGATGTGTTAATGGAAGTGCCTGAGTGAAACTGATGGGAGGGCGCAGAGCCGGGCCTCCCCACGGGGGCACCCGGAGTTCTCGCTCTGGGGATTCTCAAGTTGCATTTTCAAAAAATGTGAGTTCATATGAAGTGTTTTCTCGAAAGTTTCTCTTTTTTAAAGTAAACTATTTTGTTCTTCCAGGCAACATCAGAAGTTATCTGAAATGCTAGTTATAGAAATATTTTCTCTTGCTCTACTTGGATATTATACAAAAGCAACTTAATGCATAAGCAATTATGTGGATTAAAACCCTAAAAAAAATGTCTAGTTTTGTTTCAAACTTCTAATTTTCCTAAGAATTAAGGCAGTTAGAGAGACTTTCCTCGTGAAGCAGGAAAAGAGTGATTTCTGACCCAAAGGGAGCCTTCTGGGTGCTTGCACTTTAATAAAACTAAAAGCGCTTGTCTGTTGTGAGCTTTTTTGCTTGTCTCCTTTTTGGAGAGACAAAAAATGACGCAGTTAGTCTGAAATGAATATAAGGTGTGCGACGTCTGAAATATTTTATTGGCATCTAGACAGTTGACAGGCGGAGAGAATTACTTTGCTATCTACCGGCGAGCACCCCAGGGACCTGTGTTCATTCCACATGGTGCTGGGGCACCCTTATGCCGCAGACAACTGCCATTATCTTATATTTTAGCAGGAGAGATTGGTCACTGGTTTGGCTAAAAATAATCAAATATAACAAAGTGAGTAGAGTTAGCAAGAAGAACTCTGTATTGTTAGGTTCTATATATATTAAATATTTTTCCATCGTTGACCCTATAATGTAATTGAAGCCATGAACATGAAAATGTTTAAAATTTAGTGACAGAAGTATAATCAGAGAGTTCAAACAAGAAAGACCATTAGAGAAAACAACAAATAGTGTTAAAATTTGTTATTTTAAATATTTAAAAGAAAATTCACAGATTTTTCTCAAATTCTCAATAAAATATCCATATATAGATATATCTTATCATCAATTATACTTTACAACTCACACTTAAAAGACATAAATAATTTATCCAGCTAATAAACAAATAATTTATCCAGTTTATCATCAATTATACTTTACAACTCACACTTAAAAGACATAAATAATTTATCCAGTTAGTAAACAAACCATGTGGTGTTCTAAATGAAGTAGCATTCTCGATCGCCACACAACATTTTTTAACTGCCCAATAATATAAACGTTATTATTTTCATTTTTCGGATAAGGAAATGATGCTCAGAAAGATTAATATTTGTGAGTCAAAGAGCTAATGATGACCAGAAATGGGGTTTGCATTAGTTCTACCCGAACCTCCAGTTTGTCCCGCCACTCCACAGGACTTTTGTATCTTCTGTCCCCACCGCTCTGTCCACCCTTCATGCAAGGGTGTGAGCAGCAGAGTGGAGCGCAGCTAGATGACAACTGTAGTTACTTGTGTGTTATTTCCAAAAGGTGGGATGTCCCAAATACTTACGCTTATTGAAATCCTTACGTAACGATTTTTGAGTTTTTCGGTGCAACAGTTGAACGTGACTAGACTGTGTTTGCCAAAGCCGGGAGGTACCGAGCGTGCAGATTCTGAGACGGCGGGGCCTCCTTCAGATCAGGAATCGCCGATGCTCGTAACGCCCGGGCCCGGCTGTTGGCTAAGTTTCAGATCTCGGCTCTGTGTTCTGCTGGCAGCTCGCGCAAGGGCTGGGCCTTCCCCCTGCTCGCGTGTCTTCCTGTTTTCTCCGGGCCTGGCCTCTGATGCGCCCGTCCCGGGGGACTGCGTCCGCCCGGCGCGCTTCGGGCTCACACGCGCACAGGGCCTTGCTGGGAAACAGGGTCGCCGAAGTGCCAGGCTCGCCCTGAGCTCGTGGTGAGAGTGCGAGAGTGACAGATGTGGGACATTCTGAGGCCCCGGCAGGTCCACAGGCGAGTGGAGAGCGTCCGGCCTGGCCGGCAGCTATGACCGCCTGTCGTCCGTGAGGCTGGAGCGCGCTGCTTGTTTGTCGGGTCCCTTAGCTGTTTGTGGCCCCACCGTCCTGGGGCGCGCCCTCGACAGACGGATGTCTGCGGTAGTGAAAGCTGGGGGATGGGCGGAGAGTGACGGAGGTGACTCTGTTAATAGACAAGGCCCAGGAGCCGTGGCCCTGAGCCCAGGAGTTCAGGGGATGGAGATTCCCCCACAAACAAGCACCCCCCTTTTTTTTTTCAGAGAACTATCAAAGGAATCTGAACTATAATTCAGCTAAACTCTTTGAACAGTTATTTGTTCTGTGACTGTGATTATTCAATCTAGTTCTTTGCTTTTTTATATTTTGATATTTGTTAAAAACTATATTTTAAGAGACTTTTAAAAAAGCTTTTGTTTCTTCCTCTACCCCATCAAAGTACTGAATAATTAAAAAAATCCATATGAACTTATCAAAGCAGCGCTGTTAGCCACGCCAGTTGGGGTTATAAAAGGGGACCATTTAGAATCAGAGTAAGTACCCCTGCCCCCACTCTCGCAATAACTCGGCTCATTCATTAAAAATGTGCTTCAGGCTAGATCTTGGTTTGACATAATTGACACATCCTAAATTAAGTAGAAAAATTCAATGTCCCTGACCACTTTTAGGTTTAATCAGTGTGAGACACGAATGTTAAAAAAGTCTGTGTTTGAGAGGCACCAAGTAGGCTTATGATCAGAAAAAAAAAATTAAAACCAGTGGTTTTGTGAAAAATATACTGGCTTTAGCCTATTAAAAAACCTAACGAAGGACAACTAAAGTAAGCTTAAATACTAATATTGTTATATCATGATAATATTTAAGGATATAATAATAATTGAGAAGAATATTAAAAAGTGTTCTTGGGAATTTTGTCTTAAAATATTCTTGAAAAAAACCCATCCTGTCCTGACTTTATTGGTGCAGACAAGATATCTTCCATCTGGGTAAAAACTAAAAGGTGTTTCTAGCCTATTGCCCTAGCTAACTGTTTCTCAGAGAAGAGAAGAGCGGCTTTGCTCTTTGCGTAGGAGTAGTTCCAGCCAGCAAGGAAAAGCCAAATGCGCCCATCTTGGGGCTAATCAAGTGCCTTCCTCTTTGTCTAAATGGATATATCTCTGCCTTCTTTGGGTCCCTAAGATATTTTTATTTCATGAGAACCCATAAGGGCCACTGTTAGTTCCTCCGTGGTCGCGAAGCTTGTGTCCCCGGCATAGTGACGAGAGCACCCCACGAGCCCTGCTGTGTTTGGAGCAACGGTCACTGGGGCTCGGTTAGAGGAACGTGGAAAGAACAAAGGAAGACATTTACATGGAAGCACATAAACGATGACAATGTAACATCCTTAACCACAAGGTTGGGGAAGGACAGGCTGGGAGGATTTAAAAGTGTCATGGGAGGGGTAAAAATAGACTGATTGGCACTTTTTACCTGTCACTAACTGTCATTGTACTTGCTGAGTTTATTTTTCCTTTTCATGAGAAAAAGCATAGAGACATAGCAGGAAGACCATGTGACGACGATGACATGCTTTGTTCCCGACAGTTTCCTGGTGAGACGACTTTCTCCCATAATGCAGCTCTTTGTGGGTCTCTGGCCTTTGAAAAGGGTTGCTACTTTGTCACCTTGGAGGGCTTGGTCCCTCGGTTTGTGGACAAGTGGGCAACATAAAGCCTAGTGGATGTGATTTGACAAAGTTCTCGTTCAGTCTGAAAGACCGAAATTTTGATAAAATCCATACCAAGCAATAGTTGTCAAAAAGTAGCAGAAATCACGTACTCGTTGCCTTCTGAATTGGCATGACCTCAATGGCTTTGTGGGGAGTCGAAGCCAAATCTCTGCGGCTCTATCCACCCACTTCTCAAACACCGAGTGCCCCTTCTTCTGTGACATCAGTCACTACGGCTCCTCAAGTTTGTCTCCCTGGGGCACTTCCAGTCCGTGCACAGGCTCAGGGCCTGTGTGACTGGCCACTGGGCATATAGCCCAGCGCCTTGTAAGTCACAGGCACTTAACGAATGGTGGGTGATTAATAAACAACCTGAAAGTGCTGGTTAGTAACCTTTAAAACGTTCTTCATTTTTCTTGAAAAATTGAATCTCTTTGTACCAGCAGGAATGGCTCATAGCTGTTTTTAAAATGCACCATAAATTATATGGCTAGAACTCAAGTCCGTTGTCTTCCTCACTAGTTGATTTCCCAATACTTTTGCTTTTAAATGTACCATATTTACATAGCACCTTCAATTTCCTGTTTGATAAAACACTTGTACAGCTAAAGAAGTATCATTAATTAATTCCATAAAGAATCATGCCAGGTCTTTCCTGTGCATCCTCCAAGAGTTTTGATGTTGGGCCATGACATTGGCTGCTGGGTCACGGCCGAGCTTTGGGTCTGGACGTGGGTGCAAGTCTGGCACCAGGCCACCCAGGAGACACATGTCCTGCCACAGGTCTCCCACCTGCCAAAGGTCTCAAACTCATGGTTCTTTAAGACTTTCAACCAATACCATTGCATGCTTAGGAAGAGCTGATCTTCTGAGAAATGCGAGGCAGGAACTGTCTGGCAGGGCCACGTGCTCAGCGTAAGGCGTCACGGGTTCTAGCAGCCAGGTGGAAATACCATGGGCCACCTCAAGATTTCTCTGCCACTGCCTCAGCGGCAAGCCCCACAGGACATTCTGCTTCACGCAGCCTGTTTTTCAACCTGGTAACTGAGAAAAGCCCTACATAACGTCGAGTAAAACACAACAAGGCCTGGTATTTGTAAGAAATGGGGATCCTACCTGACTGATTTTTGGTCTTACTGGTATATGTGAACTTGTTTAATTCATAGAGATTCTGCTTCTAGTTCTGTGTAGATGTTGGGAAAGGTGCGATCTGACAAAATGCAGAGAGATGGGCGGTCCCCACTCACGGGGAGTCTAATCCCAACACCAAGCACATTCCGGGACAGCAGGGGGCCAGTCTGAATGTCGTGCTGCTGGGAAAGCCCAGAGCTTCCCGGTCTCCAAACAAGAGTTAGGGTGTGTGCCGAAGTACGAAGGAACCTTACCCGAGTTTCTGCCCTTTGGTGTGATAGGAAATACTTGAAACTCTAGGATGTTTATATGAATACTTTATTGAAAGTTTAAATTCATGGGAACTTTGAAAAAGCATATTTAGATTATTTTACTATCTCTGCTTTTTATCAAAATTCAGTTAATTTTCCTGTCAACGTAAGCATGTGGCTTGATGTGTAAAAGTTTTGAGTTGAGTTGTGTAACTTCAGAGTAGCAGTTCTAGAAACACAGGCAAGAACCAAAGGCCTCTGACGTTTGATAATGTGTCAACATCGTATTTACCATAGCTGGAAAAAAAAAAAACCCTGGAAAAAACCTCGGGTTTAATAACGAATGGATTCAGCTGAACCTCAGAAACAGTCTTTGTTGTGTGGCAGTAGAATATTTTCTTCTAGCATAATAAATATGCCCAGAATAATCAAGATTTTGGTAGACTCAAATTAATTAATTATTGATTCCATTTCTCTGAAGCTTTTAACATCCACGTGCCTGGGTGCGTTACTTGGAACATTTTCAAATCAAATACTATAGAATAAAAATATTTATTAGTATAGATCCAGATGCAAAATTTTCAAATAATAATCAAGACTGCCTTGATCGAAGTATGAAGTGCATGTCCTGGAGGCTCAGAGGCCGCCATGGCTTTCACTGACCGTCTCACTCTGGTTACGTGACAGACCTGAAGTATTTAGAGAAAAAAATTAGGTGCCAATGTGTATGAACGTCACTTTAGCACAGTAGAAATGAGGCCCCTGTGTCTTTTATGCAAAACG
This sequence comes from Mormoops blainvillei, assembly GCA_004026545.1. Lineage (NCBI taxonomy): Eukaryota > Metazoa > Chordata > Mammalia > Chiroptera > Mormoopidae > Mormoops > Mormoops blainvillei. The sequence goes on along the minus strand of PVJD01010525.1, from coordinate 44,947 downwards.
AATTTAACGTGCTATTTTAGTCACTTTAATCCCGGCAGAAGTCTGTAGGATCGAAGACAGTGCGGCTCCGAAGCAGCGGGCATGATGCCCGGAGCTGCGGCAGCGCCGGCGGGCAGGCCTGAGTGTGCAGGGAGCGCCCGGTGCCCCCGACGCCGAGGCCGCGTGCGCCGTGTGTGCACCAGTGGGGGTCGAGAGGCGAAAACAAGAATGTGCGGCCTGGTGGGTGGCTTGAATTTAATGGAATCAGTGGGGTTTAGGCCTCTTTCTGGGTCAGGATAATTTAGATCAGGGGAGGGAGGGAGACTGGGCCCCGGCCGAGGTAAAGGCATGGCCACGAGACGGGCACGGGGCAGCTCTCTTCCCCCGATAACCAGTGGCTCTTCAGATGCATTTCATTCCATTCCTGCTCTCACACCCCACTGTGAAGCCACATGACTGCGGTCTGAATCGTTGCCGGAGGCTTCAAACTAAGCCAGACCCAAACAGCGTCCCTCTTCTTCCTCAGCGCAGACATCCGGCCACCCTTCGCCAAGTCTGCGCGCGTCCATTCATCCACCGTGCGTTTATCGAGTGCCACCCTCTGCGCCAAGAACCGCGCTGGGTGTCGGAGACGCTATGGGGAGTCAAGACACGGCCCCCACCTCCCTGGGCGTCTCAGGGACCCCTGACGCAATACTTCCGTCGATGGTTCTAGAGCTTAGATGAGAAGTCTCGGTTACCACACGCATGGGAGGATCATCTTCAACCTGGTGTTGATTGAAATGGTGGGTGATCGTGTAGGAGGCAGAGACGGAAACAAGCACGTGAAGCCTGGAGGAAGCACCGCATTTTCTGGGGGCGATGGATGCGCCCAGGAGAGAGAGAGGACGCGGAGGCAGGAGCGGGTCGCACCAGGCAGTGGGGACCGAGCGGCCGGCAGAGGGCAGCCGCTCCGACCCCAGCTGGGGTTTGCCTTCGCCCACCACACCGAGCAGCACGGGGGGCCGACACGTGTGCGGGACGGGAGGCGGGCTTCGGGGTCCGCACCCCATCAGCTGGGCAAGTCGCAGCGGGGGCTGGCGGCGTAGGCCCTTGGGGCGTCGGCTCCGTGCCTTAGGCCCGTGCGGAACGGACCGCGCGCGTGGGGGGTGTCTGCCGGCAGCCACGCGGGCGGCCTTAGCCAGCAACGGGCGGCTCCGACAGCTGCACACTCTCCGTCTGGAGAATTTGAATGTGAGGAGGAAACGTAGTTTTTAAAGCCACTGTAGTACTTAAAAATAGGCTTCACTTGTCGGAAAAAGGCAATACAAGAAATAAATGATATAGTAAACACAAATTCATGGTTTTAAAAATTGATCGTAAAGTAAGCACTTTGGAGGCTTTGCTGGGATGAGGGAGGTATTGTCGGACAAAGGAAGAAGAAGTAATAGCATACCAATCAGCATTCTGGTGGTTGCAGGTGATTAAAAAACGGGGGCGCTTCAACCAACCAATCAAAGCACCAGCCCTTAGCAGGCGCTGCCGCGGGGAGGAGGAGCGGGCCCGGGGGCGGGGCGGGGGCGGGGCGGGGGCGGGCCCCGGCAGCCGGCCGCGCCTGCGCGCCCTGCTTCGTGCCGCGGCTGCCGCACGCTGGGCCTCGACCCCTTCGCGCCTCCCCGCCCCCACGGCCGCCTGCGGGGACTGCTCGCAGCCGCGAGACGCGCCAAAAGGGACAACGGAAGTTTGGAAGTGTCTTACACGTGGGGAATTGCCCACTTTCCTTCCTGGAACGCGTCTGCCGTCGTGCGAAGAAGCCTGGCTGGCCTACGCAGGATGGAAGACCAAGTAGAGAGAGCAGAGCGCCGGGCCATTCCAGCGGCCGCCCCGGGCCGTCAGCCGCGGCCCTCCCACGTCCGGGCTCAGCTCAGCCGGCCCTGACCAGCAGGGCCGCCCAGCCAGCCCGGCGCCCCCGGCCGTGAGTGAGGGCTCTCTCTGGCCAGACCGCCGCACCCTTTGGGGTGGGGGCTCTCGGTGAGCACACACAGATCCGCCACGTCGCCCCGCGCTTCATGTCTTTAGCCTGGAAAACGGACAGTGTTTTAATGATGTTAAGTCACCATGCAGCGAAAGACCAAAAAAAAAGGGGGGGAAACTTGGATCTAACGTTGACGTCTCATTCCTGTGTCTTGAGTGCTTTGATCAGAATAATCAGCGTCTCGCCACTGTGACTGACGCATCAGTGGGCGCACTTCCGTATTCAGGAAGCAAGGTGGCACACCTGGGACTGACCGCGACCCCGCCAGCGATTTTCCCAGTCCGCTGAGTGTGAGGGTATGTTGCCAGCGGTGGTATTTGGCTTCATTTGAAATTCAAGACACTGGAGTTAATTTGTAAACATTTTTATTGAGCTGAGGCTAGACAGGTAACGAACAGTTAAGCTGATTAAAGGTTTGCTATCTACAGTGGGACGGAGGTGGTTCATGCTGATGCAGCTTTAGTGTTCAGCTCCCGTCTGACCCAGCGGGGCTGGGATGTAGCGTTGGTCCAGCTGTTTTGAACCTATGGCTTTAAAAACATTTACTTGAAGCTCATTTTAACATAAAATGTGTAATTTTAAAATTAGATGAATCTCCCCTGTACTGTACTCTTTCCTCTCACTTCTTTCCTCGTTGTCACGGTTTGTGCATTTGTTGAAACTCTGACCGGGTGACTAGGTCTTGCGTGTGAGTCAGCACGTGTGCACACGTAGAATGGTGGAGGGTGCTAACGTCCGAAAAGCCCCTCAGGTGTGTCGCCCTCATGAGATTCAAATCCCCTACCTTTTTTGTATTTCTGTTTTCATTTTTTTTTGCAGGTGTAGACATGGATGCTCAAAGAAATTAATCAACTTGCCAGTCATATAATTATTTAGTGAGAATCAGACCTGGAGTTCAGGCCTTGATTTATAATATTTTATGCGTTAGTAAATATTTAAAGTGTCCATGAACTTATACCATACCTGTGCAATACCTCAAACACACACAGTAGCCATTTAACCTAGACACCTCACATGCTGTTAAACAAGCTAAATATTTTTGCTCCCAGGTGAAAGGTCGTCTAGGCAAACTATTAGGATTCTGTCAGAAAACAGCCACGTGAGAGCTGTCCCATGTGTCTATCAATATTACACAATCTGTTTTAACATTCAACTGACATAATTTTGTTGGAACACCTTATTCCCTAGAAAGATGAAAAGTAGAGGAAGGGCCAAAACCGCCTCACCGAGGCGTCTCTCCCAGAGCACCGCGTAGGGACAGAGAGGGTCCGCAACTGCAGGAACGAGGAAGGGGGTCCTGCGGGAGGCCTTAGGAGAGAAAGGGTCACAGAGGAAACAGAAAGGAAGCTCCTGCCGGGAAGAAAGCCACTCAGCTTGGGGACTGAGCGTCTCAGGGGGCCAGGCCTGTCAGCCACTCGAGTGAAGCGAGTTCATCTTAGCGTGCCTCGGTGCCTGTGTTCGAGCCGACGGAGCTTCTGTTGATGATCCGTCACGAAACAATTTAGGGTCCAGTTTGAAACACAGGTTATAATCCTGGTTTAATGGCTTTTGGTGCCCCAGGCAACGCAGTGCTGTGGAATGGTGACAATGCGTCCTGTCTCTGAGTAATCAATGAAGCCTCTTCCGAAAATTAGCAGGTGCCAGGGACGCCTGAGCAGCCCAGCAGCGCCACGTCTGCAGAATCCCAAATAAACCCTAACCCGCCTCTCGCTGTTCCCGCACAAGGTTCGTTAGACACCTCGTTACTTACCTTATTAGTCAGCCGAGCGATCAAACGCAAAGTCACCTTTAACAGTACCTGGTTAAACCAAAACATCCATTGAGACATTATTCATACAGTGTACCAAAATGCAGTGGCAAGAATGCCTAGAAGGCCAATGAAGGGTTTTTAGTAAAAAATACTGAAAACATACACATTTTCAAATTTAAGAAAAAATATTCTAAAGTGGCATCTTAGAGATGGATGTATTCTATTGAGATTCATGGGCACAAAAACTCCTGTTGTGTCCTTTAAAACCATCTTCCTTTGTATATTACAAAATGGAATATATAACTTTTATGAAATGAACAAAATCAATAACTTTGAAGTTATTTAAAAATTTTTAAATATCATAATCACACCTAAGCATAATATGTTTTCTGAACTTGTTTTTTAAATCACATTTTTGACATTAACATTTTATGATAGAGCTCTTTATTTTAAGAAAGTTGATGCATTCAAGGGCATTTTATAATTTATATAGCTAAGGAAATTTGAAGTTTCACTTTCACACAGATTACAGTTCTATTCACGTCGTATGGAATTTCCTTCCTTTAAGCGAAACTAATGAGAAATGCATTTCTGATATGTGTTCTGAAAGGGTTAAAAACTCATCACCAGTGTATTATTACATGAATAAAATGATAAAATAACTTAATACCTCTTTATATGTTTATCACTTATAAGGTACTCAACTCTCTGTTTTATTTTACTCTAATGATAGGTACTCAGTGGTCAATGGGAATGAATTCTTGCATCCATGGTTAGGATGTGTGTGTGTGGGTTCCGTACTTACCTGGCTCTGATGTCTTCTCTGATTGCAAAATAGATTAATGACTGCATATTTGTATTTCTCTTGGACCAATTTGGCTCCTGTAAGGAAGTATTTTTACGGTTATGTTAGTTGAGAATGAAGGAAAATATCTCGTGTTGAGTATTACGTTGTCTCCACCGAATGTTCCGTCCTTGGAATTAGTATGAGGAACGCGAAGTTTTTATGGGCGGCCTGTGTGCCCAGCACTGTCCTGTGAACGATCAGCACCTGGACCCCCACTCTGCCCCCCGCCCCGGGTTTTGCCGCCCTCACTATGCGTATTTCCACTTGCTAAGTTCAGATCGGCATGTCTCCTGGCCTCCCCCAATGCCTGTTCCCACTGCCACCAGAGTCTGTCACTTAGTTAAGAAATGTAGACCGTGGCACTGTTTCCATTTTCTTATCACACTTAGGACAACGGGAAAAGCACTGTCCCTGCGGATGTGAAGGAGGTCGTAGAAGAGCCGGAGGATGGTCAGGACAGAGGCCGAAGGAAGGAGAGGGGCGGGTTGAAACAGTGGCTACGGCTCACGGAGTGAAGGGGGCTTGGGGGATGCGAAGCTTAGTCTTCTTAAAATTCATGAAGACTTTGTGGAGAATCATCAAAGAAAAAGCAAGAATCATGCGACGCCCATGAGTCAGGCATTCGTATTAATCCAAGTCAGTTAAAAATATAAGCAGACAGATGGTCTAGCTCTCTCCGTTGCTTCTTTTTAGAACGTAGGCCTTGCTCTAAAGAGCAGATGGTTATATGTTGAGATTATAATATTATGGCGCTGGGTCTAATATATCAAATTACTGAAAGATGCTGAAACATTTCTAGGTGTTTCTTTTCCATTGGGAACCTTAAGGAGGGGCAAGTGGGTAGCTAAACAGTTGTGGCTCCTTTGCTGGAATCTTAGGAAATAGAAGGAAACCTGCAGGGTGAATAAAACTGCCAAACATGATCTTTTTAACTTCCTAGGTTTTAAACTTTTTAGCATGGGAATTGTCCAAAGAAGCCAATGAAAGAAGAATAATATGGAAGTAGAAATGATAAAATTATCAAGATTTTGCCACTCTCGTTTTCTTCAGTTGTTTAATTTTTGGTGAGAGTGTTTTATAGGCCCTTGCTTTTGTTCGCTTGGTCATCTCTTAGAGTAGCCACTGCATGGCGGGTTGTGGGGGCGACTCCTCCTTTGCGTGGCCGCATCGTCCTTTCCCTACAGAGGCACCGTCATTCACTCAGTCTATCAGGTCAAGCCGTTTGCTTATTTCTAATGCTTTGCTACCGATGATTAAATGCGGACGCCTGCGTGTCAAGAGGCACCTGTGTTTCCTAGTAAGTTCCTAGAGGACCCTGGAGGTCAGACTTCTGGCTCAAATGCAAATGTGCTTTATTGGGTATTTCCAAATCCCCCTCCAGCTAGGAGAGGACTGGCCTTGTCATCATGGCAAGTTGTCAGTCATTTGAAGTTTTACCACTTGGAGAGGGGAGGAGTAATAGCACAGTACCATTTTCATTTGCATTTCTTTTGTTAAGAGTAAAGCATTGCATATTTTTATGATTAAGGGTCATTTACAGATTTTTTTTTCCCTGAGAAGTGGCTACTCATGTCTTTTGCTACTTTCCCCCCCCCGAATTTTAAGAACATTCTTCCTACATATAAATTGCAAATCTTATCTCCTGAATTGCCCTTTGTATTTTGAATTCACTTACGAAGTTTCTCTCAATGATGTTGTTAAAAAATATCATCTCTGTTGTCAATCTAGTCTCTTACTGATGCTGTGTTTGGCATCGTGAAGCATGTACCTTTGCTTTGTTCTAACACTGTGTGTATGTTTCTTTTTCACTTGATCTATGTTCATTTGGGATTTATTTTGGTTTATGATGAGTTATGAATCCATTTTTTGCAATTCTTGTAGTTTTTTGCAATTGCCTTTTATTAGGTTGAGACATTTCCCTTTTATTTCTAGTTTTCTGAGAGTTTTCATGAATGAATTTTATAAAATGCTTTTCTGCCTCATTTGATATGATCATTTGGTTTATCTACTTTATGCTGTTAATATAGTGGATTATATACATTGATGTTTGAATGTATCACTAGCCCTTTATTCCCTGGCAAAACTTTCGTTTTGTTTTGGCTAGATTTTATTTGATGTGATAACATTTTTCCGGAGTGTTACGTCTGTGTTCGTGGGGGATATTGTTCTGGCCTTTTCTTTCATCTTCTTCTTTTTCGGGTACTGCCTGTTACCTGTTTTTAGTACTAGGTAGGGAGCTGGGGAATGCTCCCTTATCTTTTATTTTCAGGAAGAGAGAGTTTAGAATTGGTCCTGGTTCTTCTTCCCTGTGCGGTGAAACTCCCCATTGAAGCTTTCATTACCTGGAGATTTCCTTTCTTCGGAAGGTTTTTAATTATGGGCTTAATTTCTTTAATAGTTACAATCCTGTTCCAGTTATGCACTTAACTCACTCAGCTCTCCAGCTGGTGTTAGCTGTTGGCAAAGGTCTCTGTCCCTTCCCCTGGGGCTGTCCTGGGGGGGACATGGAGCGTCTGAGTGGCACCTTAACTGGGAAGAGGTTTGTGCATGAGGAAACACATGACGAAAGTTGACAACAAATAGTTCTGTGCCGCCCCTCATTTGTTACCATGTTATTCTTTGATTTAGGGACATGTCCTTTCAGTGGCGTTTATATGACAAAATGGCATATAAACAACAGACACACAGCAGAGTTCTTAAAATACACCTTCATAGATGTACCAATTATGTCTGTTTTTGTAAAACTATTTATCGCTGAAGTAAGCATTTAATGTAGTTCCTTTTCAAAAATAAGTACCATACCATACCATATTAAATTAGTATAAAAAGCTTTATTTTTTCTACAGATATCTCAAAATCTTTTAAAATACATTTATATATTTAGTGTAGAACTTCGGAATCCAATAGGTAATAAAAATCCACATTTTTAGTATTGAAAGTTCTCATGCAGTACAGTTGTTTATTTATTTCCGTAAAAACTAGGAATATCTTCAGTCACTAGTTCTAAACATAATGGGAAAATAATCTGTGAAGTTTTAGATAGATTCTTGTATTTCCTTGTAATTAAAAATAACCCTTTTGTTAAACTATAATATGCATAGGAGATTACACTGATCATAAATGTGTAGGTCAAGGAATTCTCCCAAACTGGATAGCACATGTCACCAGCCACAGATCAAGAAACGGAACACTGTCGCCTCCGAGCCGCACCCTGTACCCTCTTCACGTGACTTCCCTGTCCTCACGGCAGCCACCACCCTGGATTCCGGAGGTGGGGTCTGACTCAGGGCCGAGTCCTGCCGTGTGGGCCCTGCTTCCGGCCACCGCCACCTAACGCTATGTCTGGAAGACGCTGCATAGAGGTTTAGATCCTTGATTCCCTTTTCTGGGTAAATGCCTGCAGTTTATCAGCTCTGTTCTCGCTGGCATTTCGAGCAGGTTCAGATGTGGAGATGAAGCCAAGGGCGCCGCTCTGGGCGTTGTCGGTGCACGCAGGGACACGTCCCCGGGGCCCCGTACCTGGGAGAGGCGTGCGTCCAGGCTGAGCCGGCGCCGTGAGAAGTCTTCCTGGTGGCTTCGGGTAGTACGTGCATTCTAAGTTTCTCTCTTGCTTGGTTCTCACGCCGTTTAGCCAAAGGCCAATCACAGCGTCATGGACCAAACACGGGCATTGCCCAGGCAACCTCTATGAATAGAGTTTCTTTGAAATCTTAAAAAATGTATATCAGATTTATTTCCTTGTCTGAGTTTATTTTAACAGAGGTGAACTTACTTATCCCTTAAATTATGTAGTATCCTTCCAAAATTGAAATAAAAGCGAACCTCCCAGGAGGGTCACTGTCCCAGGAGTGTCCTCCTACGTCACCTGGTGGACCATTTCCTACCACAGGGGCTAGCCCGACGGAGCCCCACGGCGCGGGCTCCTGGAAAGGTGCAGCACGTCGGGGCTGGGGCGCCCATCCTTGGGGGTCTGCTGGTTGACAGGCATTGGGCAGTGGCAGTGTGCACATGACCTCACTTATCCCCACTGGGGGCCGTCACTATCTTTACGTTTACCTGTGGAAAAAAAAGAGCTAGAGGATAGGATGTATTTGGTCTGTTTAGTTAAGTGTGTGCTGTATTTTGCCAGCTTGCATGGGAAGGACGGGGGTGGCTCAGAAGATGTGCTGTAAGCACCCTGAGCTAGACTGAGGGACCAGGGTGCAGGGTGGGCTGTGTCACGGGGGCAGGCATCAGTCCCTCCATTGCTCCATTATCCCTACCTGACAATATGCAGCAACGTCCCCTCTCCCTGCTTGCCTGGGCTTTTGTGAGCATGGTGCAGGTGAAGGGAGGAAATAAATGAAAATGTCAAAAGGTTGAACAAATTGCTTAGCCTACTCGTTATTTCCATCTATAAATGTTTCTCTGACATCTTCTCCCAAGTCCCTGTATGTCATGTGGTGCTCATTTGGGGGAAGCCAGGTGTATTGAAGCACAATTTACACACAATGAAATTCTCTCATCCCAGGAATTTTGAGTTCTGGGCAAAGCTGTGCGACTCCGGGCCCTCGTCGCCCCGTCTCAGCCCCAGTGTTCAGACCTTTAGAGCGGACGGGAAGGCAGCTGGAAAATGACAATGCTCGGCACTTTCTTTCGGCTCAGCGTAGATTTCTGGTAAGGACGCTTGGGGACGGGCGGCTGAAGGGGGCGTGGCTTGGGAGAGCTCCTCGCCGCAGTTCTGAAGAAAGGCACATTTGGGCGTCTGTCCAGATCAGCGAAGCCATAATTAAGACACACAGCAGGAGGAAGAATCGACTGCGAGTTTCTTTTTATAAGGGGAAAAATTGATTTGCTTATAAAAATAATGATCTTAAAGTGATACTTTATTTATCTACATAGATAATTCTTTATTCTTCCCTTGATCCTAGAGAGCTCTGGAGTATCATAAGTCAAATTCTTGCTAAAAGCCTTCATTGCAGCTCCTGTTTCTAGAAGCCACGTCAAGCCCTGGATCTTTGTTCCCCCTTGATTTCCAGCCTCTCCTTCCGAAGCTCACGGACCCTCCCTCCCTGGCACCTCATTTCCTCCGGTGATCGTGAGCGCCGGGCTGGGCTCCGTTCCCCTGGAGTCACGCGTGCATCGGGTGGCGCCGGGAGCAGAGCTGACGTGCACGTGATGCATGAGTGGACCCCTTCATCAGATCTCATTGGCACAGTTGTGACACTTGTTCAACAATGTCATGTGACTTGAATGAAGACTTCCTCACTATGCACTATACCCATTTCTACTTTAATCCCGCAGTTAAAGAGCGATGTGTAGTCTTCATACTCATCCCCAGTAATTTTTACACAACTTGAACATATTTTTACAAATACGAGAATTAAAAACCAAAAGCAGCCCTTCACTTCGTACGGGTTGGCTAAGCCCCAGCGGCCTCTCCGAGATGGCTGAACGCCAGCGCCACGCTGACCGAGAGGACGGCTTGCCTGCCATTGCCGGCTTCTCCTTCAGCCATTTTACTGTTGCATTTTTAACAACAATTAGCAAGAGCTACTGTGGATTTAACTAAATTGAAGACATTCCCTATGACCATGGACATCTGGAAGTATATGTGCTTGTTAGTCATGTGCTTCAGGAAAGAGAAAAAAGGGAATAATTATGAAAATGTATCTTCAGGGGCAAGGGAATGTTAAAAATACAGAGAAGCACTTGTCAATCCTTTGATCCTCAATTTAATGAAATTTCACTTAACTTACTCTTGCTCTTAAATAGTTCAGCTTCGTCACACACAGCTTTTGTGGAGAAACACCAAATATTTAAGTACATCGCTGTCAGTATCTGGATGCACTGAGAAAGGTGGGTCCTCACTGTGTACAAAAGACAGCATCTACATGCCATGAAGCCGCGGACACACGGTCAGAGTAATAAGCATGGCTCGCAGGTTTCAGTGTTTATTTGTGACAACGTGACAGTAATTTTGAATGCCTATGAGAAATTTCTCCAAAGCACTGTTTTCAAAAAATTGCGTAGGAATGCGTACATGTGCAAGTCATCAAACTTATACTTCCCGTCTTGTTTTCCAGGGGTAATTATACACTGTTCTCCCCAGAACTCTTCAAGAGAGTTTTATAAAGTGCTGACAACACGGGGAAAATATATGCATTTGGATATGTGCACAGTAGGTTCGGAAGCTTGTCTTAAACTCTTAACAAGGCAATATGCTTGAGAATGAAGGTTCCTGCAGTATTTATTAGCTCTGATGAGGAATCACAATTTTACTCTGAAATGTACCAATTATTTAAGACTTTTGAAGGACACGAGGCTAAGGGGGTTGAAGAACAGGAAGTGTCCCAGTCAGGAATGTTTAGAACTTATATTTGTCTGATATTTTCTCATTATAAGCTTGGGGTTATGGCTTTCTGGGAGGTACTGTATTATATTTAATATTAATCATACTAAAGAAATTATTGAAATAGAAGTCCTTGTATCATTGTAATCTTATTAGGAGGCCAATGACATTTTAAAAATTACCATTTCCTCAGAGGCAATAAACCCTCTTCATGTCAGTCAACACCATCCCTCCAGAACTGGGAGCATATTTCCTATTTAGAATATTGACCTGCTTAGGTCTGAAATGTCCCCGCGTCGAGAAATAAGCAGTGAGCAATGTCTCTAAATTGGCATTTGCGCCGACCACCAACCTGTCCCTGACTGTCCTCCTCCTCGCTGACTGCGTGAACTCCGCGGCCTTAGGATTTCCTGAGACGTCCTCGCGGTGCCCCCGCACCTCCTCTGCTTTGCGCAAACACTCCCCGTACACTGACGACCGCGATTCTTCCGACTGGTTATTTCCCCGGGTGTGTTTTTCTTAAGGTATTTTTTTTTAACATGTTGTGTTCTTGAACACGTGTCTTCTTATTCTAGTTACATATTTGGGCTTCTTGGGTCCCCAGCAGCGGCAGATGGCAGCCACTGTCCAACCGTGCGGTTGGCTCCGCGGGTCCGGTGTCCCAGCTCCCAGGGACACCGTCCCACCACCCAGAGCGCCAACACCTTTGCTGCCGGTGCGTGTGTCTGAAAGCGATTAAGCTGTGTCTGCTAATTTCTGATCTGCAGGTTGACCAAACTTAGTTACATTGCTTTTCCCCATACATTTTATTTCCCAACTCCTAAAATGCATTTTAACAGAAGATGGCTGGTTAACGTTCCTGTTGAAATGTAATTTCAGCCAGCCATAGCGGCTCTCCTCGCAGATCAATCGCCCACATTAGGAGAAACATGTAAGACCCATTTATTATTGGTTTTAATGTCGGATTCCTTCTATATTCCACATAGCTCTAATATATAACAAAAGGGAAGCATCGGGATTATTTCCTACGTGGAGAAATGAATGAGTAATTAGCAATAGCACCGTGACCGTAAAGAAGCAGCACACGGCTGTGCGGATCATTGAGGCATCTGTTCCACCCTTGCTCAGTGCTGGGGCCGGGGGTGGGGGGCTCCTTGGCGGCTGTGCCCAGCAAGGTCTCAGCTGTGGCCCTATGCCTCGCCAAGGTGTTTCAGAAAAGTAGTCGTACTTATTTAAGCCCACCCCAGGGCTTTCGTGTCATTACCTTATCTGTACATATAGAAATCATTGTGCATAAAAGCAACAAATACCTCACAAAAATTTGGTATTTTTCAATATATTTCTCAGAATGATTTACTTGAGGAAGAGGAAACATCTTTGCTGGTGTGTTTATGACAAGTACATTACATCCTCTATGTTAACAAAATAGCCCATTTAAAAGTAATGCAGGACTAAGGTAACAAAGAGAAAGTTTTATCTTAGAAAGAGAAAACTATTGATTTTCTGAGGACCCACTGGAAATAATGAAATAAAAAGAGACACTTGGCTTCCAGCTCCACAGGGCCACTTATGCAGCATCCCACTGCTGCAAAAGAAAAAGCCATTGATTGGAGACTTGGTGACGAGCTTCTCAATTTCTTCTTAAATGACAAAACTTTCCTGTCTTACTGCCAGAGCCACGGGAATTACCGAAACCCGGAAGGCTGGATGGGTTGTCACTGAAATGACAATGGAAGTAATTACATTGTTAAGAGTGTCAACTTGTTATTTTTTAAACTCCTGTGACAATGCAGACACACTGACAGGAGTAACAAAGAAAATGAACATTTTTATCAACGCCGTCTCCTGAAATGTTACAATGCAACATCATTAATTGCCATGTTGGTGTGACTACTTAATAATAACAAAGACTGGATATTGTTTTAGAGACACCAGGCCATGTGACGATGGACTCACAGGCTGAGGGCGCAGGGGAACGTCTCCCTCGCAGAGAGGGCTTCCCCTCATCGTCAACATTCGGTTTGTGAACTGGGTGACCCACACATACTTAGAAGGATATTGAACAAAAGAACTGTCACTGCATAAAATCTCCCCCTTCATTCTTTTCACTTTAATTTCAGATATCAAAAAGGAAATGGAAAATGGGGTGAAGATCACAAATTACTCCTTTTATTTAACTACACCTCTCAGGCTTTCATGCTCGATACACGTATGTTGAAATGTAAACCTACAGGATAGGTTAACCGCACTGTGTTAAGGAGAACATTCTCTGGCAAGAAAACTAAGGTCTTGTTTCATTTTTCTGGTACAAAGTCCTGTTTCACACGCGAAGTTACGTCCTTCATTTCTGCGTTGTGGTCTGTTACATTCACCTGGTGCTTAAAACGTAATTGTTTATGACCAAATCCTGGAATTCATTCACTCTCCCTGGGGGTGATTTCTAAGTTTGGAACGTAGATACTCTTAATTTACTTTAAATATCAAAATCTTATTTTAGAGAAAAAAGAAGAAAGTCTTGTTTCATGGAATGAAAGGAAGTACAAAGGAGCAATTTCAAATTTAAAACCTAAGTTTTGCTACAACCCTTAGCATTTCAGTGCTTTCTTATCAGTTAAAAACCTTTATTTTTCTTTTTTATTGAAATATAGTTGGTATACAATATTGCATTGGCTACATAAATACTTTAAATGTAACGCTTTCATCTATGAATCTTCATATTAAAGATCGAAAACTGGGTGCAATCTACTACGGCCTTTACCTTTGTTCCCATGTCACGGAAAGGCGTTTTCTCGTTCCTTCCCACTTTTCTCCTAAACTCGTCCTCCCTGTGTCTCTGAGGGGCTTGTCCTGCTCCCACGGGCTGCGCCCTGGACAGCGCTCCTGAGCACGGCCGACCTCCCTGGCCGGCGCGGCGGTGTCCCCGGGGCGGGCCGGCTGCGGCTCCTCGGGCCGCCTGGCTGAGCCTTTCTGGCCTCTCGCCCCGGATTCGGCAGGTGCGCCCGCTCCCCGCTGCCTCCGTTTCCCACGCTCACGGCTGTGCAGCGTGTCACGTACGTCGAGTCCTCTTCTCAGCTTGGTCATGCAGCTCGTCACTGTTTCTCGGGCACAGGCGTCGCCGTAGTGTCCGTCTGGCGGTCACTGGTGGTGGGTCCTCAGCCGGCTGCGTTCTGAAGTTTATCAGGACGCCTTGTCCCCTCGACGTGCTGAAAGTGTTGCTTGTGAGTTTTTACTTTTGTGTGCTTTGCTGTCTGTAGCCGCTCGCTCTCTCCGCGAGAATCAAAAATCCCGTTTCCACAGGCCTCCTCGCACAATCTCCAGTTTTCTGTTTTCTTGATGACACAGCACAGTGGTTAAGAGCATTGACTCTGGAAGCAGACTGCCTGGGTTCAGATCCCAGCTCTCCCACCCATGGCACTGTCCCAGTGCACCATGGGATGCCGTCTCCCGAACTCTAAAACTGCGATAATGATATAATCTGTCTTAAAGAATCATTAGAGCCTCAGGTCAATTAATATTTTTAAAACAATTATAATTGTACCTGGTACATGATGTTTGCAGTGTATGTGCTAAATAAATTTTAGTTTTAATATCTTAGTCATTTAAACATTCAATTAATATCTCATTCAAAACAGAAAAATTCCATCACTGCTATTCCTTTATTACTTTATCAAAAATTTTAATTCATATTCTAATTAGTTTGATAAATAAGTTTGTTTTGTATTAGAAAGAGACCACTGGGTCTATGAGTAGTCAGGTGAATAAACTGAACTGCTAATAATTAAAACATCAAAAGAGATCAATAGTATGATTAATTTAAAATAATAAGTTTACCGTAATGTCTCAGCAACTAAAACCTGCTTAGGTTACTGATGCTTTGAACTATTACTCAGGAAAATAACCATTCATCTAGGTACAGGCTTGAAGGATAAGACAATGAACTTTCAGGCCATCTCCTGCCCCCACGATTCATGTGTAACTTTTGAATCTGCCACATTTAAATGGCTCGCTAGTAATTTTGTCCGTAATATCATGACATAGAAAATTCATCCAGCTCTTGCCTATTTCCAGTGACCCACAGCAAACAGATCATTTGTAATAGGAGCAATTTAGGTTTGATACAAGGAAGAACTTCATGAATGTGGAAATGAAGAACTGAGACTAGAATCTCCTTTGGTTGGCCTATTAAAGAACAGGTTAGTTAGTCTAGGATATGTTAGAGTGGTTCTTTAATACCGACCATTTATTTAAAAATAATGTTATTAACAATACCAGCAATACTATCAGAGGTATTACTGAGAAATAATATGATTAATAATAATTATAATCATATGCAAAGGCTAAATAATTATGAAGAACTAAGAAAAAATGTAAGTATTCTATTAAAAATTATAAAAGTCTATCAAAGTGGCATTTGGAGAAAAAGATATCACATATTTTGGAAAAGAGACTGTCATGGAGGTATGTGGATTTAGCAGCCTCTTTGGAGGAGAGCAGGGTGACCCTGTCAGAGGCAGGTGGGGACTGAGGTCGGTGGGGACTGGAAGCGGCCGGAAGATTAGAAGTCGCTGCTCTCTGGTTGCACTGGGTTCCCTCTCCTGTACGCCCCCTTCAGGCTCTGCGGAAAGGGCTCATTTTCTTTCCCTCCTCCTCAAACCCTTCTCCCCATTGTATTTTCCAAATGCCAAGTTGACGATTACAGCCAAGATAAGCCTGCCAACTTAGGCAGTTTGGATTCCGCAACACGTCCCTCGACATGGACAACCGAAGAGTGTTCAGCGTGTGCGAAGTAGAGCAGCGAACGTCGGCAGCCATTCCGGTTCACAAAATTGCTCATTTTAACATTTGAATTTGCTGTGAAGGTCAGAGAAATGGACGCGCCAGCCCCAGCTATGGCCCCACACCGCGGTTTTCCAAGTTCACATCAATGCCACCACCGGCCCATGGTGGACGGTGTGCTTTTGACAGGTGATGTTGAGGAAACTGGCACGAGCTTTGCCCATGTGAGTGGATAATGAAAAACTGAATCACTGTTAGCTAAATGTCCAGCTGTTTAGGATATCCCTTATCTGTAGGTGCATCACACAGTTTCCTCTGCGATGGCTGACCTGGGTCACGTGCGTGCGACTTGCTGCAAGGAGATGCCGAGGCCCGGGGCCTTCCAGGCCACCCCCATGGGGCAGTCCAGTGGGGCACCTGCCTCTGTCCCTCCGGGGAGCGTCCCTGACCACCGCTCGGTCTCGGATGAGAAAAGTAAGGGAGAACACTGGAGACTAGTACGGTGACAATCAATTTTTTAAAATGTTCTCGCCCTAGAAAATATATACATTTTTCTTGTTATTTAATGGCCACTGTTTGCATTAAAACGGACCTTTGCTTTTCCTCTCGAGCACCATGTAGTGCTCAAGATGGTGCTGTTACTATTTCCTCCTGAAGGAGATCATGGAATTGGTTTCCTGTTCTTCTCAGGATGCGTCATCCAAGGATCGATGCTGTGGTAGCATCCCACTCCTTTTAAATGTGCTTTGGCGAGAAACATGGAGTGTCAGACCATACTTGGCTAAGGAAATATCTGTGTGAGTTTGTGTCTGAATATTCGCTCAGAGCCAGTGTACATGTTCACACACAATCTCAAGGGGAAACTAGTTGTGTATTTCATGGTAAGTTATAATTTGGATGATTACAAATAATATAACCCAAAAGATACCTGAAACTTAAGAGATGAGGTATTCAATCAAACTTACTGTGCAGCTTAAAAACAGCTTTTGGGACACCGGCATAAAGCTGAGGTGTGGCTGATGGGGGGTCGTGGGCAGGGACTTGGTTCACTGTCATTAATCGGAGGCTGCAGAAATAGACAACACCCTTACGGCCGGCGAAACGTCGAACGAGGCCAAGAGCTTTGTGACGTCCAGCACCGACATCCGCCCACTGCCACCCCTGCCCCTTCGGTGCGCGCTTTGAAAAGCATCATTTTTCTGTGATGATTTCTTTTCTGCAGGCTACTGGCCCAGGCCTCACGCCACCTCGTACTCCCCTTCCCGTCTCAGGGAAGAGGGACAATCTTCTTAGGCAGTGACCCCAGAAATGGGAATTCAGCAGCAATTCACTCTCCGAGCTCACGTACCTGGGCACTAGGGCGACCGCTGTCTCGTCACTCAAGGTTTATTGCCACCTGCGGTCTTCTCGTCACTGAAATCGCGGTCCCAGACTGACAGGAGGCAGCAGGAAGCAACGTTATTGGCAGCAGAGCTCAGCCCTGCTGCTGGAGTTACGCACGCACTCCCAAGCCTCTTTCCAACGCAAGTTCGACACTTAATTAGGCAAAAATGGAGGGAACGGGCGGGCTGACTGAACAGCAGGGTGCGCGTGGGATCCGGGTGCAGCCGGACTCGGGGCTCCGGCAGCGGCATCGGTCCCGCCTTTCCGTGCCCTCCGCCGTGGTCTCGGTTTCACTCTGCAGGAGGGACCCCCAACAGGGCTGAGGAAGGGCACGTCCAAGCCCGGACCCAATACACGGAAACACGAATGTATAATGCAACCCAGTGTATGTCTTACTTCTTTGGATACTCACAACAATCCTGTGATAATTGTTTTTTTTTTAATTTCAATTTGAGATGTGAAGACACCAGAGAAAGTCCAGGAACTGACCCCACCATGGGGCGTGGTATTAGGGCCAATGCTCTTTTTCCCTCCGGCCCACCCCACGGGGTCTGGCAGGGGGTCCAACGAAGGCCTGGCCTCTCGCAACCTCGCTCCCGTCCCTGCCCCTGAGTTGACCACTCTGTGTCCCGGGTGCAGCCGTAATTCCCCTGGAAGACGGACACTTGGCACGTGGAGACAAGAGGGGCCATGATGCTGCGGTCAAGGTCCTGGGCCATCCCTGCTCAGTGGCCTCTCAGGGCCACCTGCTCACCCCTGGGGCGGGGGGCTGTCGCAGTTGCCTGGCCAAGGCTTCCACGGAACTGAGCCGGTGAGTAGAGGGTCAGGCCCTCAAAGCAGGACAGAGGCCTCGGATGCTGCGTGACAACAAGGGCACTTAACGCTTTCAGCTGAGGTTTTGAAACACAACCTCATGGCCTCTGGCACTCTCCCCTTCGGAAGATTCTCCTCCTCTAGCGTGAACTTGGCAAGTCACATCCGGTGCCAACAGTGAAGGAAGACGTGGGCTTTGCGTGAAGTTGTCGCGGGCAAAACAACTCCTCCTCTCTCTCTCTCTCTCTCGCTCTCTCTCTCTCGCTCTCTCTCTCGCTCTTGCTCTCAGATCGCAGGCTCTGAGGAGCCAGCTGCCCTGCTGCGTGGTCGCTCGGTCACTCAGCTGCTCGGCAGCCTCGCAGGGAGACAGACCCACGCAGCCAGGGACCAAGGCCTTCTGCCTGCTATCAGTGTGACTTCCTGGTCAACTGTCTGTTAAGGGATTAAAACAAAAAATCTGCCTTGACATCCACGCACATGTTCGCTATTTCCGGTGCCCCCGGTTCTCTGTGTGGTCCTCAGCTTCACTCGCTCACCTTCCTGCTCTCCAGGGACTTCCTGGAGCGTTTCGTGTGGGTCCGTTCAGAGAGAGGAAACCTTCACAGTGTCGTTGATCCGAAAAGCTCTTTCTTCTGCCCCCGTCGCAGGGAGGCGCTTTCATGGGAACGGTTCTCGTCGACAGTTCTTCCCCTTTCGTCGCTGTGGCCGCGCCTCCGTGGTCTCCCGGCAGTTTCTGACCGGAAGGCCGGTGCATCTGTCTCTGTTCTCTTGTATCTGGTGTGTCCATTTTTATTGGTCTTGGGCAATTCGATTACAATGTGCGTTGACTTTTTTTATTGTTATTCTGATCGGTGTTTGTGGAGCTTATTGGATCTGTTGAGTTCGTGTTTTTCATCAAATGTGAAATTTTTCCAGCGATTCAATCTTTAAAGATTTTATTTTGTCCTCACTCTCCTTTTCTGGGACTCCAGAAGAATTAGACAGTGGCTCTTAGACCATTCCAACAGGCTCTGTTCACTTAAAATGCTGTTTCTATTTTTGTGCTTCAATTTTGGATACTTTAAAAAAATATTTTCGGGAACAGATACTTTCTTCTGCCCTGCTCTGCCGCCAGCCTCAGCCCCCGGCCTTCTCGCCGATCGCACTGTGTTCCCATCCCTGGAGTCCTCTCGTGGGTCTCTAAGTAAGCCTCTCTTTTACTTCATCTGCTTATATTTTACTCTGCTTTCTTGACTGCAGAGAGCATATATATATTAGACATTAAACATGTCTGTCTTCACACTGAATCATCTGTGTCTCTGAAAGGGGAGGGGGAAAGTAAACAATAAAAAAAGAAAAAAAAAGAACTTGTCCCGTTCATCCATCAAAGAAGAACACCAAAGACAGCATTTTGGAAACGGAAAACACTGCTTAATGCATAACATAGATTTGTAATTTATACAGGGACCTTTTATTGTCAGTAATTGTAGGTGTCTTGTTCTTCTGCATTAGCTTAGATATTAATTTTCTTTTTTTGACAGAATAATAAAACAATAAGAAGAATCTCTAACTTACCGCTGAAGCCTCTGGCCTGATAATGGGTTATTGGACTTGGTTCGTAATAGATGGTTTTAGTCCCTCAGCCCAGGGCAATTGGTTTCCAGGTCACAGAGAAAGGGACATATTTGTGGCACCCATGAGACCATGGACCCGGCAGAGAACATGGTGTATCCAGCTCATAAGTTCATGCATGCAGAGGACAGTATTATGGTCGTAAATGGACCCACCTTTACTCAGACGGTGGCACATTTCCAAATTGTAACTTCCTCCTGAGATGGCCTGTGACAGGATCCCAGTCCGTGTGCGTCTGGTGTCTAGAGTGAAAAGCGCATGTGGCCCATCTTGGTGTAGATCATACTAGTGACATATGGACGCATACGTCCTGTCATTGTGACCTTCCTTCCCTGTTAATGCAAAGCAGATGTGTGGAATCAATGTTCACCAGAGAACATGTAATCTGCAGACCTAGAAGGGCTATCAAATGCAAAACCATATGTTTTGGGAAAGTCTTTGCAGCGATGTCACATTATCCATACCTGCAAATAAGATTTTGGAACAATTTCCTGGAAATCGGTAGGTGTTGTATCTGCTACAGTAGGAAATCTCAAATACAGACGCCCAGCTGTGGCCACCTCCCTGTCCCCTGAGGGCGATGGTAGCCTGCGGATTCTGCCAATCCACGCCCATTAGGCACCCGCGGGATGCGCGTTTGTTGGGGGTGGGAGCATATTCGGTTTGGAAGAGATCTTTAGTCTAGCCCCCTGTGAGGCAGGATCCACGGGGTGTTATTCCAATTCCCACCCGCCCCACATTTCCTGCATTCCTAGAAATTCTCCTACAACGTGAAGATGCTAACTCCTCACTGGGCGAACGCTGGCCGGGTGGGAGAGCTGGTGCAGCAGCGAGCCCTGAGCACGCATCCGCCGTGCACCCCCCCTCCCCCCACCCTGGGCAGTGGTGGCTTTTGTCTTCACTGATCCTGACAGAACTCTCGGAGCAAGGGCTTTGCCACGTGGGAACTCACGCCCTCCCCTGAATGCCCTGTAACGAGGTGGATCAGTGATGCCTTGTCACAAACAAGGAAGCAGCTAGTGACGGCAGGGCAGTCGCTGGCGCCGAGGCCACGTGCGCCCAGCGTGTTTTCCTCCCTCCGCTACACTCTCACCCTAGCGGGGCACTTCCACTTGCACGATATCATTGAACTCACACGAGCACTTCACAGCCCCGAGGGTCTGCTGCGGTTCCAGGGCGTAGACTGGGCTTGGAGTGAGGGCAGGGGTCTTTGAGCGTTCGGTCCCCCACCTGCTGTGTGGTCCCGTACAAATTACTCAGTCCCTCTGAACTCGGGCTTCCTCACCTGTAATAGGGGAATAGTAGCTCTTTGTCTCTCTTTTAAGGAAAAGAAAACACTTGGTGCCAAAGCGCACTGGCCCTGGAAGAGCTGGGCTGCTTTAACACAGCGGCTGTTTCCTCCCAAGGCCGCTCACGTGGACAGCACTAATTATGCCCGTTTTTCCGAACACAGACGTTCCCCAGGGCCACGTTGAAACCCCGATCCTTTGTTTTTAAAAAAGATTATGAGGGCCTCAGTGGTCGCACTTCACACGAAGGGCTTCTTATCCCCCTTTCTCTGCGCTCAGTTCGACAAAGCAGCCTGGCACCGAAGACGTCCAGCCATGGCGTGACCAGTGCCGACCAGGATCGATTTGTTCAGTTATCGTTTTGTATCAGATCACAGACGCCTCACACCCGTTGTGCTGGATCGTATATTTCTATCAATAAATAAAGCCTGGGTTCTGAACACTTTTGGCGGTCTCATTTCAGGGATAATGGATTTCGAACTTGTTGCCAACCGAAAGATCAGCCTTGTTTTCTTCCGCATGAACTGCTGACGTCGAGGCGGGCACAGCCTTGCTCTTTCGCATCTAGTGGTTTGGGTTGTGAAAAAACACACGTCTGCGGAGTCCATTTGAAGCTCCTACTGGCTTTCCGAAGCGAGTGATGAATTGCGCATCACCCAGAGGTTATACAAAATGGAAGGTTATCGAAGGAAGAGCGTGAGGAAGGGGGGCTGTTAGCAAAAGAAGAGGAAGGATTGGCTTGGGGCCAAGGTATCCTCATTTGGGAGGAGAAGCGGCCGCTGGCAAGGGTTTTATGATGTGGTTCACCTCTCGCTCCACAAGAGGGATGGGGGGAGCCCGTGGGACAGCTGACCTCGCCCGCCCGTGTCTGCGGGACGCCTTCAGCAGGGGGGACTGAGATTCCGTTTCTGGAGAAGGTTGAAATGTCAGCCTTAAGTCACAGTTTGGTGTCACGGGGTTTAGCACAAGTCACACCATCCTGGGCTTGTGGTTTGCTCTCTAACGAGGTGTTAGGGCTTTGTACTTGTGGAGGGATCTGTGTAAATTCTCAATTTTATTCTGTGCAGTTTGTTGTTGTTGTGTTTTGTTTTTGTATTTATTTATTTTTGCCATACGCCCAAACTTTATCTCAGCAATGTAAATGTCAAAATCCAAATAATCCCAAACATTTGTTGCCTAAATCACGAGCAGAATGACTGCGTCCTCTCTGGTCTCCATTCCCCTAACGGAGGCAATGAGAACCACGGCAGCATCTGCCGCTGCCCCAGCCGGTGGACCCGTGGACGGCTGTGACGTGCGGCCTGTGTGGCTGCCCTCCGAGCCTTCCTCCCTGAGGGAGCTGGACCTGGAGTGGGAGGCGTGCGGGGGCGGGGGGGCGCGGCACTGCATCTCTCACAAGGACAGAACACAACCTCACCGCTTCTTAACACTGCTTACCTGCAATGACTGTGCTCACTGATAAACTGTTCCATGTTCCTTTTCCTCCTCCCGAAATAATGAACTGTGTTTCCTTTTACCTTTGCAGCCCTAGTAGGAAGATTATCATCATGCCATCGTCCATCTGAGCGCCCCCCACCTCAACTCCTTCAATGATCGTGGTGCCGCTTAGCCTTGAAGGTGAGCCCCCCCTGTTGCAGTAGCTATTCTATATGGTCAGGAGGGTGCGGCCATAATATAGTACCAGTTCCACGTGTGTAAACTCCCTCCACTTGAAAATGTGATTATTAATTGATAGTCCGAAGCCCAGAGAAACCAGGTGTCATGGCGATGAGGTTAAATGGTCAGAAATTTTAAAGAACGCGTTTAACTTCGTGAGATTTCACTGTACCTGCAAATGTTTTCCTTTATGTTATGTAGACTCATAGCTTTTAAACATGTAAAACTGACGACTGTGTTCTCGTGCTGCCGGGAGGTGCTGGTTGAACGCCCTGAAGCCCGTTTCCACTCCCGCGGGCGAATGAACCCGTTTCCAGGGGGAAGGGAAGGTGGCGGAACCGACTGCGCTGCTGAGTGTGAACTGCGCCCGGGTTGGAGGTGAACCGCCCGGGAGAGTCAAACCGCGCGCACCTTGTCAAATTTGCTGTTAGGGAGCATATTTAAAAACGTGTTCCGCGTGGTTTGTTCTTCAGGAGAGCGAATGAATGTTAGCATGTTGTAGGGCTGTAAGTGAAGTTCGTGCACACGGCGACCCAGAACCTGTGACGAGAAAGCCTCCGGGCTTATTGGATGTGCGTCGGGCGCAGTTTCTCATCAATAATTTATCTCGTTCATTAACTTCATTTTTAAATTTGTATAAAAAAAGAAGCATGTTTTACAAAACACGATTCTCGGGTGACTGGTTATGTTCTTAAATGATGCGACCGTCTCTGCTATAATCCCACGTGCCGCCTTTTGCCATGTGTGATGTGTGCCCATGTTTCTGGCCCAAACTTTCAGGAAAAACAATCCTTCATTTTAAAGTTTTTAATTCAATTTTTATTTATCTATATTTAGATACCTGCTTTTTGTATATAAAGGAATTTGAGCATTTATTTTTGAACGTATACAAGAAATTTTATGAAACAAATAATTACAAAACCCAAGAACAGAAACAAGGTATCTCGGGTACCACCCATGGATAACGTGTATCCTTATTTTTCCGTCAAAAATGTGGGCAAAAAATTGTGCATTATACATGGCAAAATATGGTAGGATTTTTAGAATTAAATACAATTACATATGTAGAATTTTTAGAAATAAAATTACTTTCCAGCCCACATGTCTTTAAAACAAGTTCTTTATTTTGTTTTTCTGTCATGTTCAGATCTAAACAAATAAATAAATGGATGGCACCTAAACTGTAAGTAACGGGACCATGAAAATGTTGAGGTTTCGATCTGTATCAAAGTCTATCACACAAGTTATTTTAAAAAGTTTTTCAGAAATTGAGGAAAAACACTTAAAGCAGCATGGCATTACACAGGTCAGCACGAAGACAAGAAAGTGGCCTGTCCTTGCTGTCCCCATGAGGGCCGACTGTCGGTGGTTTCAGCCTCGGCGTGGGCCCGGGCGGCGGTGCGAAGGCCTGAGGGCAGTGACGCAGGCGAGACCCTGACCCTGGCTTCCCACACGTGTGGCAGGCGTACGGGCGCGTGTCTTGGTCACTGGTGACAGGGGGCTCAGTTAATTTTGTTTATTTTCTCTTTCACATTTCGAGGGTGAACTCCACAAATGTGACCCTTGGACTAAGTAGAACACAAGCGGCGAGGGGCGATTTGGGAGATTAATAATTTAGCTGTGTTAGAAACATCGAGTCAGAAGGCAACAGGGATACTCTCGAGATGAAATAAAAACTCCTAGTCATGACGCCAGATGGTTTCATAAAAGGTCTTCACAGAATGTCTCTCAGACATTCTTTCTAATATTTCTTCAACACATGTTTGGGGAGCAGGTGCTGTGCCAGGAGGCGGGAGGCCACCCAAGGAATGCAGATGGGAAAACCCTCCCTTAGGGGGACTCCCCCTTGGAAGAGCGGCCCTGACAACGGACAACAGTGAGTGTTGTGTCAGAATGTGACGGGCGCTCAGGAGACAGTGCTGGCTGGTGCTGGGCCCCCGATGGCTCCTGCCTCGGTGGGCAGAGCCAACGCTGCGGCTCCTCGTGACTTGGTAACGGAGACTCACAGGCACGGTGCTTACCATTAGCTACTCATTTGTGTAAGTAATTTCGTAACTACGTACAAATTTAACAAAACTCCAAGAATGTTTAGCAAACATTTTCTAGAGGAAAAGAAACTTCTCCATTACACTGAGCCTACTCTTAATATTAAGTTTTGTTTTTAGTTTTCTCAAAAAGTGTAGACAAAAGTTTCTAACTTGCTTTGTAAATTTGTACTAGTCCTGTGCTTGTCGGCACGGTGGTCATGATACATCAAAAGAGAGTTTACTTAGAAATTGGTTCATATGTATTTATATACTATTTTACACCAAGCAACAAACGTGCTGGGTAGTTACAATAGCTTCCTATTTGAATGTACTGATAACGTCTTTGTTCTTCATGCCTGTTTGCCTTTGACTGTGTTTTGGACTGAGGTGGCTTTTCCTGAGTTGGAGGGACGCTTTCCCGTTTTCGGTAGGAATCTTGATCAGGTACATGTACCGTGAATATTTTCTCCCAGCCTTTTTTTTTGCTTTTTCACTTCCTTAATATGATGAGTGAAATATTTTAATTTTAATGGGTTTAAAATTTGCTAGGTTGGATTTTACTGAGCTTTTTGAATATTTACTGACACCTCAGCCCTTATATTCTGAAACAGTTGTTGCTGCTTTTTTCTCTCATCTTCTAATGATCATTCAATTTCACAATCTATTTAATCTTATAATGGTGTCCACAGGTGTCCCATATTCCGCGCTGTTTTATTGTTATCATTTTGTTCCATTTCGCCTAATTTCTACCAACGTATGGCTCACCGATTCTTCTGCCGCGTCTGGTGTGCTATTAAGCTCATCCCGTACACTCTTAATCTACATTATTGTAAACGTCTTAGAATGAATTTCCAGACTGCTGTAGGTAAGTGTTCTAGAAAAGCCCAAATTCCGTATCCGTTCGAACTCTCCATCTTTTTCCTGTTAGTGCTGGTTGATTGTAGTCGCGCATCTGCTAACTCCTGCAGCCCCGCTTCTGCGCTCCGTCCATTGCCCTCCGTGCTCCCTTTGCATGTGTCGCAGTGTTCGATGTGCGCCGGACGCTGCGCACCCCTCACCCCGACCCCAGGGAGCCTGCGGCCCCTGCCGCCTTGCCCCGGGGGCGCGGGGGCCGGGGCGCTGAGCGCTTCACCCGGGGATTTCACGGGACTGGAGCGTAGCTGCAGCCTGACTTCATTTTGACTGACCTCTGGTTTCTCCTAATGTGATGTCAGCATTTGCGTTCTGTCTTGATTTCCAAAAACGTGACAGGAGTCCCTGCGCTGTACGCGTGGCCACAGGCCGGGCCCCGCGGGCTGGGCTGCCCGGTACCACGCGCGCTCTGGCTGCGGCCTGGCGGGCGCCGCGTCTGGGCTCCTCGAGCTCCCCGTTCCCCGCTCAGACTGGCGGCCGCTGCGTCCCCGCCAGTCCCTGAGGGGCCAGTTCCCCTGGGCATCCCCGCGCGGCCCAGGAGCCTCCTGGGCGGGGGCAGCTGCCGTCCCGGCTTCTCTGAGCACCAGTTAGGGGAGAATGTTTTGCGTGCAAAGCTCTGAGATGCCTTAACATTTTGGTGTAACATATTTTTGTCTAATCTTTTCAGCGGCAGCAGTAGCCTGCCATACTTTCTATACGCAAACGAAAGTATGTATTTTTAAATTGCCCAAATTTAATTTTTTTTCCAATTTCTTTCTCACATTTGGTGTGTGAATTCTATCTCCTTCAAATTTGGAAAAATAAATAGTTCCATTCCTTCTCATTACAGTTGTTATAAGAATAAAACAGAGGTAGGACACATGTGTAATTAATCTTTTAAGGAAAGATTAAGGAAATCACTCAGGAGAAGAGAAAACATTTCTCTATACCAGGGCGATGAGAATAAATTGAATTTTAACCCAGTTCAAATTCAACTGAACAAATTGCCTTCCAGATCTGCCATTTTATCTCCTCGCACTGCTGATCGTTAAAAGAACGTAGAAAAATAAACGAAACGCCTGCTGCTTCTTTCCTGTCAAAGAGATGGCACTTGTTCGGCAAGAAGCAGCCGCGGCCTGAGCCCCGCGCGCCCGGCGGGCCTGCTCCGCGGGCTTCGGCCTTCGGGCTTCGGGCTTCGGGCTTCGGGCGGCGCCATCCGGCGCTCGGCAGCCCGAGCCTGGCTGAGATCAGAGGCCGGCTCGCAGCAGGAGGGGGCGCCCCCGCCGCAGGGCAGGTGTTCAGACTGTGGATCACCGTGCTGTTTTTCTCTGCGGAACCGTCATATTTGTCATTTGGACACGTCTCTGGCATTGACGAGGTTCCGATTTCTTGGGGGCAATGATTGATTCAGAAAAACGCTAACCAGCACACTACTGGCAGAAAATCAATTTGGGTTATTTAAAGGACATTTATTGAGCTCCAACTTCCCAAGGCCCAGCATGTTACTATCGGGCAGATACAAGATAATTTGGTGAAAATATGTTTTTGTTCTTTATAACCATAGTAACAGGCATTCTTGAAAGAGTGTATAAATGCAACAAAGCCAGAAATCCAGAATTTGCAGCAACTAACTACAATGAGCAGATCTGGGAATGAAACAGTCACCTGCCTGTCAGGCACTGAGAATTTGGGGGGGGCGCTTAGGTTTTGGGGGGGCATTGGAGGGTGAGCAACAGGGGTAGGCCTGGGGCGGACTGTGACACCGGAGCCCCTGTGACCCCTTGGTTTTTTCATAAGACCAGGTCCTTCTTAAATACTGAGCTATTACAAAAGTAGTAAACAGGTAAGACAGTTACGTGACTTTTCGTACCCCATTCAAATTATGAAAACCATTAAGTTTTTCATTTAGATGATTTAATCATCTAAGAGTTTTCTAGAAACAAATTAAATGCTGGTTGATGATTATTCCCTGTACAACTAATTTTACAACTAACAGAGTAGATTTTAAGGTAAAAAATTATTTATAATCACACAATTATTTAAGTATTTGGATTTTGAAAGAAGAAATGCTAAGTGAATAATATATTAGGAAATAATGAAAACATAGGGGAAAAAACCACCCAAAGACGGTCCTAGGCAAATTCTGGAGAAACACACTTTGTAGTGCCCTATTATAAACAAATTGAAATGCCACAGCCTACCCATCTGATGGTGCGTTTAGCTCATTTCATTTTGGGATACCGGGAAGACTCATTCGAGACCTGCTGGCCCGCCGAGGCCGCCTGTCCATCGGGAGAGGGACTCATGGCTCTGCGACTTACAGGATTACACATTTTCCTACACTGGAAAAAAAAACTCGCAACCATGTGGAAATCTTTTTTAGGGGCTCTTTGGTTCATAGACAACGTTGTAAAGCAAGTACCCACATAACCCTCCTAATATTGCTACCTAAGAAATAATCTGTCCCTATCGGACAGCACACTGGAGACTTTCTGAGCCTTGTATTTCTGTCAGATGCGTCATTGTCACTGTTGATTCACAACCAGGGCTGATTTTATCACTGCAGAACAGCAGCCAGTGACAGAGAGAGATGGGCCGGTGATGGTGAATGAAGCAAGTCACCGCACCCCCGAGGGGCCCAGGCGTAACGTCTGTGGACTGGGGCGCTTGCAGCACAAGCTACTTTCACAGAATAAATGACATCACTTCTGTGAAGGGCCTGCTGTCTACATGCCTTCCGCACATCAGCCAGGCCTGGTTAGACACCGAACGCGCTCTGCCCACTGAGTCTGGCCAGAAGAACTGACGTTCGCTGCGCGTTTGCACATCACCGGCTGGCAGAAGCTCGGGTAGTTGCTTGCTTTGATTTTGAGCTTTATGGTAATTCGAACAGACATTTAGACCTAAGCTTCCTTTCTGCCAAGATGCTGGAGACTCAGAATTACAGGCGGTGCAATGTAGGGGGTGCAGGCTAGCAGTAATCTCTCTGGTTCCCCTCTGTCTGTAAGCCATTCACGACGTTTTCTGTGCTGGTCTGGTGGCCCGCAGATGCCACATTTCAGGAACCCAGGAGGGACCGTGGCCGGCAGGATGTGTGCCCAGACTCAGGCGCCACTTTCGAAGGGGAGGGAGCGACGGGATGGAAATACAAAGTCACAGGGAGCTCTAATCAGGGGTTTCATGCTCTCAAATGAGGCACAAAGCAAAAATGGTATTTTCAAAAATAAAACAAAAATGCCTGGAGGAACTCTCTGCTAAGAGAATCCTTCTTTCCTGAGCATGGGGATTAATAAGGAGGACATTTATTAAATCCTGAAAGAACAGAGGCTGAAATTGACCCGTCTCCCTTGGGGTCATGAGCTAAAATCCCAGGCAGAAGAGCTCTCTGATTTCCGTTGGCAGAAGTCAGGCCCCAGTGAAAGACTCGCGCAGGCGTAGCTGTGACAGTGGAGGGTGTGGAAGGTCCTTTGCATGCCTCTGGAGAAGGCAGCTGGACCCTAATTTGGGCCTCTCGGAAGGCTGCTTTCAGGAAGCACCAGACGGGTTGCATGTGGGGTCAGATGGCATGGGAACACTTCCTGTCGTCCTTCGGGTGAGCTTTCACTGCGGCCCCCTCGGGCGGCGTGCCGGTGGGAATGGAGAAACAGCTTCTATCATTTCCACACTGATGCTTGGCGGCCAGACTTTTTAAAAATGACCTCTTTTAATTACTTTATTTTGGGAATAGAATATAGAGTAGTTAATAGATCGGCATTGTGGTTAGAATTTAAATAGAAAAGGCACTAAAATTACAGCATCGGTTACAACAGGATACCTCTTGCTTGGAAACTGATGGAGCCAAATGGCCTTGACCTCTGGCATAATGCACCCTGACCCTGGGCCATGTGCTCTGGCCCAAGGCGGAGGGCAGCGTGCTCTGGTCTGCACTCTGGTCTGCACTCGGGTCTGGGGAAGCCCGCGGCGGCCGCTGCCCGCGGACGCAGCGCTCGCAGTTGCTAACGTGACGGAAAAGCGATCCAGGTCTCCCCAAAGCTTTACACTCTTCCCAATATACTCTAAAAGGTCTTTCCCTGCAAGGAGCTCTTTCTGATCAAGTTTTGTTACTCCGTTTATTTCCTCTATTCTTTGCAATTCAGTTATAGCACAGTTCCATGGATTCCAATCTCTTGAGCTCCCAGGCTGAGCTCAAGTCAAAGCCCATCTGCGGACTGGTTGGAAACCCGCCGCTGGTCCAACATGGCCGCCCCTAGAGTATCACTGAGTGGTCACGGCGACTGTTAGGCAAGTTCTCGGTTGTTAGGCTAGTGGTCCGACCTCAGCTTCCAGCAGCAGGGGGCCTTTGCATTGTTTATTTAAGAAATCGTCTAAAACCTTAAAGATTTTGATAGCATTTCACATGTATCTAAAACTGCTGATTGTATTTCTAGGACTGAAGATGAAACTGAAAAAAATTTCAAAAAATATTATTGTGCTAAAGTAAGTTTATGTTTGCTATTGCAAGAGCCTGAGACTGTGAAACGTTCCTGGTGCAGCAGCTGTTAGAAAAACAAAGCAAATATTTCACATAACCTTCCGGGAGGACTATGCGGGCCTGAATCAGGGAAAATTGGAGTTCTATTAAAAGTGGGAGGAAGTGGTGCTCACACCCTTGTGTGGAGGGGTCGCGACGGGTCTCCCTTTCCCTTTCTCACCAGCCTACGTGGGTGTCCGCCTCGGGACTTTCGTAAATGAGGAGATAGTCGGTCCCCTCAGTGCCTTTCCTACTCACCCGGCCTTTAGAGTATTTATTATAGAAACCTCTGTTTGAAGAAAAAGTGACATTCATGTACTAACTCATGTGAACAAGTAGTCCCCATCAATGAATGGTAACCCAAGGCAAATGCGGCATGGCCCGTTACAGAGCAGATACAAGGCGTGAGTAGGTTGCACTTTTGAATCGTCATCTATTCTGTTCGAGTGTATACTGTGTCCCTTGACATTGAGAAGATCATGCTGTGCTTGGGGACAATGGCAGTGGTCTGACAATAGACATGGCAGGTTCTCATTGTTTGTTATAAAGCCACTGAGGACACTTGAGTTAATGGATATTGCGCTATTGCTCTTAGAAGAAATACAGGGTTAGGTTCCTATGAGCTTCTGCTCATATTTTCATCACCAGGTCAGGATGTCCCCTTGTTTGTATGACTTTTTATTTGAGGACACCTTATGTGATGTATGTTGGTGATTCTTCGACACTGACCTCCCTGCTGACAGCACCGTAGCTCATGCCTAAATGAAGCTCACACAGTGCCCAGCAGGTCCAGCCTTCCTGTGCTCAGGACCCCAGACCCTTTGGCCCGACCCCTGGGGCCATTGTAAACAGTAAACTCACCAACAAAACCCTCCCCAGTGTGAGAAACATGGCCCTGCACACCACACCAGGACACATGTTTGTAGTAGCAGAGCACAAACAGCTGGGCGGGACAACCTGTGTTTGACTTCAGCTCGGCAGGTGCGTGCCAGGTGACCAAGCTGTGTGCTGCTCCGTCTTGTCCACAACAGATCAGGAAGCTCCTTGGTCTGGCTTGCAGGTTCATTTCAGTGAGTAGGTGAGTGCATGTGTCTGGAATTCGTGAACAAGAGGATGGGCTGTCCTCAGGTGAACCCTCACTGGACACCCAGGTCCTGCAGAGCCTGCTCTCTGACAGCCAGAGCCCGCACCTCATGCACGGAAGCGTCCAAGGCAGCCTTTTGTTTGGGAAGTGGGAGCGGAGATGACAAAGGCCCTCACCGCGTTATACTGTAGCAGGTGACCCCCGCCGGCTCGGGTCCCAGCAGATTCTCTCCTAAGCGGTGGGAGAAAAATGGCTTTAATTCAACATACTTCTGGATTATGACTCGAAGATCTCGGTCTTAGAGGCGTGGAAATACATTTGAGTCAATGAAAAGAGGGTGGGGCACGAGCAGTTTGTTAAAAGAAAGTGAAAATTGCCAGAACTATGTATCCTTTATTAAAACGTGAATGAATGAACACAGGCGAAGAACGAATAAGGGATCCAGTCTCCCTTGCTTGTTTCACTTGGGTACAGTTTTTGCTTTGACAGGGCCTGGGAAGTCTGCTGCCCCGTATTTTCCGTCTCAATGGCAGGAGACCCGGTGTCAAGGCCGGTCCTTGCCCCACAGGGGCCTCTGTCTGTCCCATCAGCACAGTCCTCTGGATGCCGGGCTTGTCCCCGGTCTGCCACTTCCCAGTTCCCAGCCAGACAGGGAGGTTTTTCTCTGCCAAAGGCCCAGACTTATCTGTGTGATTGGCCACACGACTGCCTGGTCGCACAGAACTTGCAGTCTTTAAATTCTCGGAGTTAAAGGTTTATAACCAAAGAGCTTGAAAACCACCAAGTAAAAATCTGAGCTCGCACCTTATCGTTTCTTTCCCCCCAATCCCATTGATTTAGGGGTTGTAAAAATGCAGACTTCTGTATTGGTCTGCTTTAGTGCGTGCAAGTGGGCGGTCACACTAATCACATTTTTCTGTGCCTCGTTTTTGCTCACTGATATCTCTTAGATATATTTAATTCCAAAGGCTTTCAGAATTGGGATTTCTGAGGTGCTTGTGTGCCCCGCCCCCACATTAAATGCTGGTGCAAATTAAAAACACATGCTGAGCTCGGGGACGCGCACACTCAGCCAGTGGCGTCTTGGGAGGAGCACGACTCAGGGTCAAGAAAAAATGGACTTTCCTTAGCAGGTTCTATGAACATCCACCTGGAACAGTTTTCTCTCCTGGGGCCTTTCAAGTTTCAGTGGTAACATCAGAAACTACAAAACAATTTTATTAAATAATAGGTGAACTGGATGAAAATAAACTGGCTGGTTTGACAAATTGATCATCATGACAAATTGCTCAATATGACAAATTGCTCAGAAATGAATATTTCTGATTATTGGCTTCCAATTATTTATGATTTTGCACACTATGGAGATACGTTTGCAATTTTTATGTACTTGTAGGTATTTTCATTCTGTTATCAAAAGTTGGGGTGAAGGGAGGGGTGATTTTTTTTTTTTGCATAAACTCTGGGAGGGTTTAAAACAATGTGTCCATGTTTCTGACCACGTCAGCTCCATTTTCTTCTCTAAACATGTTGCTGGTGTGCAGGGAGTTGCATACACTCCATTCTGTTGCTTCAGTCTTCAAAGCAGAGATTGTTTGAAATGGTAGCGATGTAATGACAGAAGAGTAAAAATTATACCTGAAGCATTGCTGGAAAAGCCTGCATTAGAATGAAACATATATGCAATGGGAAAAGAGGAAAACATAATTAAAATAAGCGAAGAAGACATCATTGACAGAATATGAAATAATTTTAAAATATAAAAACTTTATAAAATGGAAAATGTTGTCTAAATGGTTTTTAAGGTTTTGGAACTTTGCCTTTAGACAAATCACCTGAAACTAGAAATAAAATAAAAAATTCACGCACACAAACAAAATAAGCATTATAGCTATAAGAGAATTGAGTTTGGGTGGTGAACACACAGTGCAACAGACAGATGATGTGTTATAGAACTGTGCACCTGAAACCTATATAATTTTATTAACCAATGTCACCTCAATAGATTTAATAAATAAATTAAAATTAAAAACAAAAATAGAAGCAGCAGGAATGCAAAAATGCTTTAGATGAAAATACCTCTTATGTGTATAAAATAACCGGCGTCTGAAAATACCTTTGTCATTTCAACTCACTCATTTATGACCTCAGCCACTACCTCCAATTTCTTTTTTTATAAACTACTTAACAGTTAACATGCATGATACCTAAGTGTCCACAAATAACCTTAAATGCATTTTCTGTTTCTGTAGAAGTAACAAGATCTTCTCTAGTGTCCATGAAAAAAAGAGGAGTGCAAGTTCAGCACCCCGTGGGAGAAAGTTGGCTGACACTTGACATACGATTTGAAGTGGCAAAAGGGGTTTTATTGTGGCTTACCAG
Source organism: Mormoops blainvillei (assembly GCA_004026545.1). Classification (NCBI taxonomy): domain Eukaryota; kingdom Metazoa; phylum Chordata; class Mammalia; order Chiroptera; family Mormoopidae; genus Mormoops; species Mormoops blainvillei. The sequence goes on along the minus strand of PVJD01010525.1, from coordinate 11,604 downwards.
TTGAATTTTATCTTCATAGACAAAGTTTCATATCCAACAAAATGGATTAAAGTAAGTTCCTTGGGAACTTGTTTTTAGATACTAAAACGGACAGAATAAACTCCCACCTCTTCTTTGGGTGTGTCAGCATTGACAGCAGCCCCCTCACGAGGGTGCTCCTGCTCACCGCCAGCGACCGGATGGGTGACCCGCGAGAGGACAGGGAGGCCCCTGCGACCAACGGCAGGACCGTCCTGGGCAGAGCTGTCCCTCTTAGGGGACGCTGCCATTTCCAATTATGCTTCTTTAAAAAAAAAAAAAAGAAGGGGGGGAAAAGCTGTTTAACTTTTGGGAAAATGAAGTGATGCCTTAAAATGAACGATGGCACCAGGAAAAAGTAGTCTTCAAAACTAAAATTATCTTGAGAAATTTTGGACTCTTTAAATGAAATTCAGCATCTAAGAAGCCGTCCCGGAGACCTGTTTCCTCTCTAAAACAGTTTTGTCTGGAACAGAGCAGCTACAACATAAAGTCGCCTCTCATTCCTCCAAGAATGATACACCTGGACGTGCCCAGCATGTCCGAGTGCGTCCATTCAGTGTCACCGCGGCGCCAAGGCAGCTCTGCCCCTGGGGCCCCGAGGGTCCAGAACTGTGGCGGCGCAGAGACCAGTCCGTTGCGGTGGAACAAGCGAGCACTAACGAAGGGGGACGTGGAGGGGACTCGTGTGCGGGTCTCAGGCAGCTCCCTGGGACGCTGGCCCCGGGCAGCTGTTCACTTCCCTCAGGCTGGGCCCACCCTGGGCCCGCCCTGAGCCCGCCTGCACTTCAGTGCCTGACTCCCCGTAGGAACTAAATAGGAAAGGCCTAACGCAGACCGCATCTGCCTAAACGGGGAGAAAAAGGACCAACTGGAAGCATGTAGAGACCGGCAGTGTCGCCGGGCAGGTCTCACTGCAAAGCCCCGTCTGGGAGATGATGTCAGCTTGAGAAGAGGGATTCTCTTAGTTAAACAAGAAAGCAGTTAAAGTTGGGGCAGATCCTTCCTCCCTTAGAACACGTGTGCATGTGCAGCCTAAGACAACAGCTAGAGAGAAATCACAGGTAGGTCGGCAGGTCTCGGAGACCACGGGCTGCTAGGTAGAGATGACAGGCAGGTATGAAGATAGACACACACAGAGAGGTGGGTGCTGGGTGCTCTGTATTCTAGCTCCATAGTGACGGAAACCCCTTTTGTTTATTGAAAGTCACAAAACAGAGAGTTGGGGTAATAACGGCATGTGCTTACGTTAGCAACATAGCCACATCCGGAACAGATACATTAACTGGGGTTATTGCGCGCTGTGGACCAGAGGATTGCAGCAAACCGAAATCCGCTCGCCCATGCACCCACCACTCAGTAGCCACCGGACACGCTGCGGCTTCTGTCCCGGTGTTGGCGCTGCTGCGTGAAGACGGAGCCTCTGGTGTTAGACTCCATCCATCACCCGGGGCTGCGTGTGGCACACTTTGTTCTCGCTGCCACACCGTGTGCCATTCTAGGACTACACCACAGTTTGTTTGCAGTATCTGCTCTCCAGAGATATTTGGGCAGCTTCCATTTTTTGACTATTAGAGATAGGGCCACCACAAACTTTCCTGTCCGCGGTCACAGTACTCGGGTCCCTGGCTAGGATACCAAAGAGCATGTTTCTGCTAAATCTGCATTTCCCAGCTTCAATTATTAAAGTGGAATCAGAACATTTGTGAAGTAATGGGAGCGTGGAATTTATTGCTATTTCTGTGAAATGCCCCACCCCCTCCCAATCTCTATTGTGGTCTGGTTCGTGAGTATTTTGAAAACAATTTTAAATGACCTTCTCAGGTTGACCTAATGTTGCTAAATAGTTCAACTTGGATTTTATGAAAAGAACCATCTTTGTTTCACATTAATAATTTTTTTATTTTTACCTACGCGCTTACTGAAACCAATAGGGTTTGGAGCGAGCACACCTGGGTGCTGGGCGGCAGGCAGCGGGGGGCTGCCCACCCTGTTGGGGCAGCAGTCGGCGGACTCCCGGGGGACGGAGAGCAATTCTGAACCCACGACGTCTGTTGGAAAAGATGAGTCTACTTTGGTTAGAATTTTATTATTTTGCTTTAGTGTTCCTTCTTTTTTTCGAAGTGCTTGGGGAAGCTGCCTACAGAACAAAGCGGGTAGAATGGGGGCGGGGAGGGAGGTGGGAAGGAGGGAGGGGAAGGACAAGCCTACGGCGACCTCCTGGCCCAGTCGATCACGCAGACTCCCAGCCCCAGGCTGCCTTCCAAAGTGGTTTCCCCTCCGCGCCGCCCCGTGCCTGTCTCAGGTGCCAGGGATCTGCAGCAGGAAATCAGCACTGTTTTGTCAGCAGAACCTAGGAAGGGAAACCGCTCCTGGGCCGGACCCGAGCCCTAACACGCGCCGCAGGAGCCGGGGCCGCGTGCTCCTCCAGCACACGCCTGGGGATGTGAAGATCCTCTAAAGTCAGCGAAGGGGTCTTTTTCATCAAACAAATAATAGCTAAAATACACTCACCACTTGCTGTGTGCCAGAAAAGATGGCCTACTTCATTCTTCTCAACTTATTTAATTCCCCCCAAATGTTTGATGCATTATTATTAATCCCCATTTTACAGATAATTGAAACAGAGCAAGTTTTAGGAAATTACTTCTCACGCAGCTAAAGGGTCTGAGCTGGGATGTAAGTCGAGAACTTGTGAGATAATCGTTGCTCGCTGCCTTCTTACGTGACCTCCAGCACCGCGCTGGGTTTAGGACACTGCTCCTTAGACGCTGACCACGACAGGCAGTGGATCGGTGGGACCCCCCAAAAGCTGTGCTGGGTCTCAATTGTCAGAACACGTACAGGTACCACATTTGAAAGAAGGGTCTTCGCCGATGGCATTAAGGACTTTGAGGAGACTCCACTGGATTGAATTACAGGAGGCATGTGGGGGGACGGTAGGCAGAGGCCATGTGACCATGGAGGCAGGGACTGGACAAAGGGACAGCAACTGCAGGATCCCGCGGCCACCAGGAGCTGGAAGAGGCAGGAAAGCTTCTCCCCAGAGCCTCCAGGGGCAGTGGGACCTGGCCGACAGCTGCATTTGGGGCTGCTGGCCTCCTGAACTGTGAAAGGATACATTTCTGTTGGCATAACCACTGTGTTAATTTGCTACAGTGGCCACAGAAAACATACAATATAAGAAATTAAAAAAAAAAAAAGAAGAGGCAGTTTGAGAGGCAATGAGATGTTTGCATCCATTCTAATTAGATTTTTACGTACAATTGTTTTCAGATCTTATTTCCCTAATGAGTAAATATATTGACCCTGAGATATTCACTGATATACATATGCAAGTTGTTTTTAAGAACTCATCATTGTCTATTTTTAATGCAATAATTTCCTAAAAGAAATACATATTGGGTTGGCCAAAAAGTCTGTTATGTTTCTTCTGTAAAATAAAAGACAAATTTTTCATTTCCACCAATAACTGTACTGATTTGGACATTTTGAGCACGTCGGCTGTCTCCCGCCATTGGCTTCCGGTGGGCAGAGGCCAGGGGCGCTGCTAAACACCTTCCAGTGCCTAAGACAGCCCAATGGCACAGGATTATTTGGCCAAAGTGTTGGTAGTACAGGAAACTTCACAAACCACTTTTGACACGTTCGATCAGTCACAGTAGCTTCTCCACATACTGCACAAACCTTTTTGGTGTGCGTTTCAGTTGTGTTTTCACCTTTCTTGAGATAATAAAGCATAATACACTGAAAGTGTTACGTTTCTTCTATCTTCAATATTAAAATGGCTGCACAAACATTCACCAATTTTGAAACTTTTTTTAGAACGCATGCTAACATTGTCACAATACATCTAACAAAATTATTTTGAGTGAAGTTAAAGACAACTAAGTGCTACCAGGGCCATCGTAAGGTAAAAACGTCGGGGACTTTTTGGGCACCCCCATAATGTCTTCCACACCAAAGCAAACATACTAATGATCAGCTGGGTGAAATTTTGTATGAAGACTCTACCCTCCAGCAACTTGCTTGTTAACACCAGGTTAACAGAATTAGGGTCTCTGTCATCCCTCTCAGCTACACTTACTGATGTTTTTGCCTCTAAGTTTTGAAACAAAGAAGCTGTATCTGGCGGAAGAAACCAGCGCAACCCCTTCACCTGGCCCTGCAGCCCGAAGGAAAGGAGGGCGCCTGCCTTGCGGCCGGGCGAGCCTCGTAATCACTTCCTGAGGGCAGACGGAGGTCCCAGGTAAGGGACCTCGGAACAGGCGGGGCTGCTGTGGGGCCCAGTGCTGGAGTGAGAGAGGGGCTGGGTGCGGCGGCGAGGGCGGAGGGGTCCTTCTGCGGCCGCGCAATGACGTCTCAGGCTCCCAGGCCTGAGCCCCTGGTCCGCATACACTTCTCCTTGGGTGGGATGCCCCCGATCTCTGGCTCCCACACTCCCTTCGCCCCAGCTCCTCTGCCTGTGCCGCTCCCGGGAGTCAGGCTCCGACCCTGCGGGTCCCCAGTCTCGGGGCTGGGGCCCCGTCCCGTCCCCGTGGTCCCAGAAGAGAAGGCTGTGGGGTCTCAGTTCCCCGTGTGTGATGTCAGGCGGAAGGGGGACCAGGGGTGCAGCAGTCCCCAACCCTCCTCCTCTGTCTCCCCGGGGCCCGCGCCGGCCCCCTGGAGTCGGCACAGTGAGACCCCGGTCAGGTCCCTGCAGACCCTGCCACCCCGGGGTCTCCCCACCTTCCCCGTCCTGTGGGGGGTGGGGGGACCGAGGGCCAGGTCCTGGGGTCCGCAGGCCCCAGTGACAGGCGGGCCTGGAGACCGCCTGTGGCCCTGGGGAGCCTGGAGCCCCCCTGACCTGGGACCCTCCCACTGCCCCCCACCCCCGCGTGAGAACAGGGGCTCCCACTGCACCTGCTGCCCCCGCGCAGGTGGGGGCGGTTCTGGTAACAGGGCTCCTCCCGGGCGGACCTGGGCAGGAACCAGGGGGCAGACGGTTCCTTCCCTCCCTGCGCTGAGGAGGGTGTTGACCGGGGACAGCTGGTCAGCCTCTCGGCAGGGGGGCCCTGGGGTTTCTAACTGTCCCCTTGTCCTCCCAAGCCCCAAGCAGGTGGTCCTGCCCCGCGGGGCTCCGCAGAGGACTCAGTGCCTGACTGTGCGCTCAGGCGAGCGGTGGTTTCCTGCACCTGCTCGTCTGTCTCCCTGGTTAAGTGGCGCTTCTCTTACGGATTCAAGAAGAGTTGACTTTTTCAGTATGCTCAGCTTTTTACTAGTTAGGACAGCGTGGCCACTGCCAAGCTCTGTACGCGGGTGGGGAAGCCCAAGTTCCCCAAGTCCAGTTGACGTTTACACACAACTGCACCAGGGAGTCACCAACCCAATGAAACCAGGCAAGACCTGGGTCATTCCGGAGAGTTCCGTGTGCACCCCCGAGAAACTGTCCCTCTCACTGCTGTCGCCTGAGCTGATTTCCTGTGTGGCTCATGTCCAAAAGGCTGTCCCATAGCCGTGTGGGGCCTGGCTTCCTTCGTGCAGTTGGACTGTAGGGGGTCCCTAGTCCCGGCGCGCAGTTTCCCCGTCTAACAGCAGCGCCGTTGCCCGGGCGGCCTCGTGCGGACGGCGACCGTGGTGGCCATGGGCCGCACCTTGCCGTGTTAATTTCAGCGGTCGGCTCATGCTGCCGCGAACATTGTGAACGCGCTTTTTCGCGGCCATCGGTCTAAATTTCTCGAGAAGAAACACCTAAAGATGGGATTTCTAGGTCATAGTGTAGCGGCATGTTTAACTTCACAAGAAACTAGAGCTGCCTCCGTGAAGGACTGAACCATCCAAGCACGGGGGTTCCCTCGTGCCCGCGCCCTAAGCAGCTCTTGGTGTCGCCGGGCCTTTGGATTTTACGCATCCCGGAGTCTCTGGACTGTCGGAGCCAATGTGGTAGCCTTGGCTACTGATGGTATCCGGAGGCTTTGGGGTCAATTGTCATTTTATCATAGATTTGTGAAACTGTATGATATATTCTGTATACCAGTCCTTACAGACACCCACCAAAATATTTTCTTCCTGATGGTGCATTCCTTTTTATTTCTTAAATACCGTCTTTTGAAGAGCCGAAGTATTGAACTGTAATGTCCAGTTTATCAGCCACTTTTAACAGTTAGTACATTCTGTGTCCTCACTGAAGTTGGTGTCTTTGCCCACCCTCAGGCCTCACAGATGGCCCCCTGTGTTTTCCTAGGGGGTTTGCAGGTCTGGCTTTACTTTCTGTCTGTGCTTCACTGCGAGATAACTGTCATATGTGGCAAGAGGGAAGGGTTGAAGTTTACTTTTCTTCACAGATTTATTCTGCTGTTTTATGTCATCTATTGAAAATACACTTTATTTCTCTTCATTGGACTCAAAGTTGGCACTTTGGTTGAAAAACAAACTGTAATTTCTGAACTTCCTATTCTGTTTCACTGATATTTTTGTCTAACTTTATGCCAATACCACAGTTCATGATGGGTATAACTTTTCAATAAGTATTGACATCTGATAATGTCGATCCTGCAAACTTGTTCTTTTATTTTTTCCATTCTAAAACCTCTGCCCTTTCCACATATATTAGAATAAGATAGCCAATTTTTTCCCCCAACAAAAATCCTGTTGAGATTTTGACTGAAATAGTTTGATTCTATAGGTCAATTCAGTTAGAAATTGTGACGTGTTTTGTGGTTTTTATCATAAAAACCTTGTATGTACAGGAGAACGTCAGGGCTGCTGTGGGGTTTATTTCAGACCACCACAGCCAAGCGAGTATTTCAGTAAAGTGAGTTGTAACCTCTTTGCTGGGAGAGGATCTTGCTTTCCATTTGTGAAAATCACAGCGCCTGGGAAGTGCCATAAAGCAAACGGCGATGGACGGAGGGCTGCCTGCGCGTCACTGCAATTTGGTTACTTTCTTCAGCTGATAACGGTTCTTCGTGTTGGGAGAACAGTGCTTGTTAGTAGGAGGTTAGGGACAGGACTCAAAAAAAGTTATCATTAACAAATGGTTTAATTAACCTGTCTCACTGTTAAGTTTGTGAAAATCATGTAAATCTCAGGGAAGAAACAATGTTATGAATATTCATTAGCTTGAGAAGTTATGTATAGCCTGATGTTTCTAATTCTATGAATACAAATTTCTCATTAGATGAATTTCCTATGAAACAGTGCCTTTACGTTGGCCAGGAGAACTGAGAGAGTGTTTTCTCTTAAAATCACTTTCCTAAATCTGAAAGGTCCCCTCCTTGGACAGTCATAGTCTCAGCTGCCGCTCTTTGGATCAGCCAAAGCCTTGCCCTTTGAACCCCAGCTTAGCCGATGTCCACTGAGTTTCGGTCCTCGTGGCTGTCCTTGGGCTTTGGAAAGCGGACGTTTTTCACGGCTCACTGAGAGGCGGACTAGAGTCTCAGGTGCCGAGACGAAGCCGTGCCTCCTGCTGGAGCCGCCTCCCGCCGCCAGAGCCGGCCAGGTTGCCGCGTGTGCTGTTACTGCTGACCTTGGCCACGGTTCCGTCTAACCGACGATGCCCCGGCATTTGCAAGATCCAAGTGCGTCGTAAACATGGCTTTCCAAGTGCTGCAGACGGCAGCATTTTCATGTACTTCAGTTTGTGCCTGAACACGTGCAGCTGGCGACATAGTTGGAGAAAATGACACCAGGTGCATTCAAGTGACGATCTTTTTAGAGTCTGTCTCTGAGGAGCTTCGGAAACTAAGCCAGTGAGAGAGGCGGCCGTGCAGGGTCCTCTCCGGTTCTTCCAGGTTCACAGTCCGACTTCCCATCGGGCACATCTCATGCACAGGGTGTCACCTCTCACCCCATTTATCTGCCGGAATCTGCTGGCGTCTCCCTCACAGAGCTTCCAGACCAGGGAGAAGAGACACAACGTGACACAGGAAACCACAAGTCTGAAACAGTGTGGTTGGTGGCATGAAGAACTCATCCTGGGGGTGGGTTTCCCAGAGGAGGGGCCGGCGTAGGTCCAGGTGTGAGGCTGGGTGACAGGAGGAGCTGACCGTCAGGTCGGGGACGCTGACCTCTAGAGAGAAGAGAGAACTTGCGGGGGGCGCCGAGCTTCTGACCAGTCGGGTCTTTTTCAGGTCCCCAAAGACGCTCAGTGGCCGGCTGCCGTCCTGGGTGTCTCCAGGGAAGGCCCCGGGGGCTCGCTGGCTACACGAAGAGGTGCAGCTTTTTTTCCTGTTTCGCAGAAAGCCTTGGAAGGCTTTCAATAAAAGCCTCTGGTTGGCAGGACTAGCGAGTGCAAGAAACCCTGAAATCTCGGCATCATGATGTTTAAGTGTTCAAGGCGAGCTTACGGTGCAGCAAACAGAACTGTCTCTTAATCGCGCAGGTCGGTGAAGTTCTGCTCGGAGGGGCCACGCTGTCTGGACAACGCTGGCCGCCATGCAGAATGAGAGCAGAGTGCGGTGCGCACGGCAGGCTCCAGACCCTCAGAGCCTCTCTCATCTTCCCGTGGAGGCGAGTCAGCTGCCTGAGCTCACAGTTTGCGGGACGGGAGTAATAACCCTCCGCCAAGATGTGGAAGCCCAGCTCTGAGCCGCAGGATATGAAATAAGGCCCCAGGTCCCGCGGGTGCCTCAGGGACCAGCTGTGCTGTGAGACGGGGGGCCGCACGTTCACACTGCAGGCTGCCAGGGGGCGTGTGTTAGTGTCCTCACCAGCGTGGGACTGGTCTCACTTCTATATATGTAAATATGTAGGTAAATCTATATAAATACATGTACATACACGGATACGTACATATGTTTATAAATACATACAGGCATACACACTTAGAAACATTATAGACATCAAAATACGAATGATGAAGAAATTCATGAAATGCCAAGGGCTTTCCTATTTTTTTCCCCTCTCAACAGAGAATCGGGGTATAAAGATCAGATTTGGGAGAAAGGGGTAACAAAAACTATGTTAATCTGGAAGGAAAAGCAAATGAGAGAGGAAAGACACAGAAAATCACGGGTCTTTCCCATATCTGTTATTCCCCCCGAGTGCGACAGAGCACATGGGGCGGGGCACATGGCAGCTCAGGGTAGGGACCCCATTTCTCACAGTCCTTACACCTGGCTGGGAGTGTGGCAGAATTTTGGCCAAAGATATGTAACTGGAAGTGTCTCATGGCAGCTTCCAGAAGGCTTACTTAAAAAAACAAAAATAAAATCTCCCCCCTTTCTCCTTTATTCCTCAACCTCACTCCCTCCCGGGCAGGTGCTTCCTGTCCTACGCCAGGCGGCGAGACCCAGCTGCTCCGCGGGAAAGGAGATGGGTGCCCGGGCCGTGTCAGGCGGTCTCCGCCTTCGGCGGCTTCCCGGTCCGGCGGGCGAGGGGCCGCTGCGAGCGAGCGCCGAGTCTCGGTAGCTTCACCTGCCGCGGCGGCCGCTCAGTCTGCGACGGCCTCGTCCCCCCGCAGGATTCCACGGGGGCCCCGTGACCGTCACTCCACACGGCCGTGGGAAGCACCGGCTTCCTTTGTGTCGGTCACACTTTGGAAATGGGGGTGGCAGAGGCGAGGCTCAGCCCCAGTCCCCCGCCCCCGTGGGCGACAGCCGGCTCCGTGGCTCCGAGTCACCAACCAACAGCCTCATTTTCACTAACGTTATTCCCCTCATCAGGCGGGGAACGGAAAAAGAAAAAACCCCACCCAAACCAAGTAGCAGTGCCTTAGCACAATTGCCCGCCTGGATGAGTACGTACAGAAATACGCATATTAAAAGTTAGCCCTCGTTCTTCAGTCCTCAGTGGTATATTGTTATTTGAACCAGTGGAAAGAAGTGATGGGGTTTGTGTGAGGCGGGGCCGTTCCCTGAAGAGATGTGGCATTTTGTTCGAGGGAGGACCGAAAATCAGTGGAGAGATTCCGTGCAGAGTGACTAGGTCTGGCTTCTTTTCCATCCCGAGTCCCTTAGCTCTTCCTTGGGGTTTGGTGTAGCTAAATCCACCTTGCCGGCTGTGTTTTTTCCTCCCTCCTGGGGCCACACACATGGAACTTTGCAGAATGTCTGTTCACACTCGTCGTCGTGGGTAGAGGTTAGTTCGTTCTGATTCTCATGCACCGATTTCCGTTCATGGGCCCTGTGAACATGTGACTGACAGTTCTATGAGTGACAGAGCCGTTCCTCTAGTCAGCTGTATGGGGCACTCCAGTTCTGCATAGCACAGGGTCGTTCCAGAACGTGGTGTCATTGATTTCCTCCTCCTGCCTCCTGTGCCCTCCGTATTTTGAGAGTCTTCCCCAGGGCGCACACTTTAACTCTGCACGGAAACGTGATCAGAGACTTGAGTCTGGGACCTGGGACAGCCTTACATTTTGTTTTGGCGAAATTTAGCCCCTGGCAAGAGGGAGACGCAGCTGATGGGAAAAGCTCCCGTCTGGTTGGAGGACCAAGGGCGACGACATTGTTTCTTTGCCTCTACTCTTCCTCCCCCTGCCCACCGGGCTTCACTTTCTCCTCCGTCTTCCTCTTCCCTGGCCTCTCTCCACTTGCTATTTCCCCTCCCTCCCTCTGCACCCCCTTTCCCATTTCCTGCCCCAGGTCCCCGTCCCCTCCTGCAGTCCCCAGTTCCATCATCCGCTGACCCGTTTCTTCTTCCTTTATTTCTAAGATGAATAAAAGCGCTCAAGATTAGGACCTTCTGAGGCTTTGATATTTTCTGTGACTCAAAAACCTGTGACTCTGACACTTGCTTTGTGCCTTTTTTTCTCCCTGAGAAATAACATGTTGTGCGACCATCGCTGTAAAATGTTTCACTGGCCCAGCACCGAGAGACGGACATCTGGAAACAGAAAGACACAGGGACACAGGTGGTCCCAGTGTCCAAAGGCTTTCAGGCATTTCCTACCATATTTTCATTCCCATGTATTTTTGGCACAAAATCTTTGTATTTGAAGTTATTTCATAAAGCTGGTCCCTTGTGTCTAACTGTGTTTTTCCCCTTTGCTCCAGGCAACTGTTTCATTTTCTGAGGTATAATAATACTTTCTCTTTCCTGTTTTCTTCCCTGTAGCTTTTCACACATTTATAGTCTAATGTTTGTGCTACTCTTACTGAATTTTAATACATTTAACATTTTCTTACAGACACACACACGTTCTCTGATCTTCCTACACAGGCTAAAACAAATCTGTTGTCAAGAGTAGAAAACCTCTAAATCCCGCAGCTCTCCTTTTTAGCAGATGTTCCAAAAATGCTAGAATATGGTAAAACACATGTTAGAAACTTTAAAAACTGCCTCATCTAAACCACCAGTGTTACGGAGGGGAGCCAGACGACGGGCGAGGGAGGGGTGGAATGTGCCCAGGACGGGGGTCCTCGGCGCGCGGCCGGGCTGAGCCCAGGCTGTGCTGTGTGAGCCCCCCGAAGGCTCACGCTCACCATCACCTGGCACTCCCTCTTCCAGGCAGATGGCAGGGCGGGTCTCAGCCGCACGGCAGCCTGCTGGCCAGTGTGGCAGATCCGGTAGACCAGCTGCCCGCCGTGTGGTACAACATTGTCCTGGTGTGTCTCCCTTCAACGTAGAGCCTGCAAAATAAAAGTGGTGTGTTCCAAGCTTGCA